>WAAD01009581.1:0-18406 GCA_013389945.1 Fregata magnificens
ACCGCAACCTCCATTCCCTGTCCCCCTGTGCCACTGGAGGGGACGAGGTAGAGAATAATCGGGAGTGAAGTTAAGCCTGGGAAGAAGGGAGGGGTGGGGGGAAGGTGTTTTAAGACTTGGTTTTATTTCTCATTACTTTACTCTGATTGAATTGTTAATAAATTAAGCTAATTTCCCCAAGTCGAGTCTGTTTTGCCCATGACGGTAACTGCGGAGTGATCTCTCCCTGTCCTTATCTCGACCCACGAGCCTTTTGTTATATTTTCTCTCCCCTGTCCAGCTGAGGAGGGGGAGTGATAGAGCGGCTTTGGTGGACACCTGGCGTCCAGCCAGGGTCAACCCACCACATCAACCTAGACAAGGGAGTGCTTACCTGAGCATCTGAGCCCATTGTGTTAGATATGTTCTGGATATCTCTAAGGCAAAGGCTGGCTAATTGTGTCTTGCTGATGAGGGTACTGGAGTGGGGTGTAGGATGAAGTTTCTGCTTCAGAGCAAGATTTTTCAGTTTCTTTCTTTCATATCTGAAGGCAGATGCTACTGTATAACCTGTACAAATTTATATGGGTTTTTTTACAAGATTTTTTTTTGGTAAGTGCATGTATTCATCTTTTAAAGGAGTGTCTTATTAACTGGGCATAGAGTTGTTCCCCTTCTAGCTTAACATTGCTATTTATACAAAACAAAACATCTTTAACAGGTGAAATCAAGAGAGGTTCCATGATATGACAGCCAGTGGTCTGATGAGATGGACTGTCCCAAGAAGGGTAAGAGAAACTTCTGGCTCTAGGAGAGGCAGAGGTCCCCTCTCCCACCTCCAGCCATGAGGCTACTGACTATGCTCAAGCAGAAGTAGCTTCCTATTTGTTCACAGGTGAGAAAGCTGGGCTTTGGGTGTCGACTGCCCATGAACAGAAGCAGATCTCTGGCCAGAGGTACCAAACGGGTGACATAAGTGTTGTTTTTTTCTCTACATCAGTCTTGGCTGTCTTAGGTGGCTCCCTCAACAAAGGACTATATTTATTATAAGCTTCTAATAAGATACCTAGCTTGTCCTAAGAATTATTTATGGGACCTGGCTATGTAATTTAAAGCTATAGAAAATAAGTGACACCACAGGTTCAGGCACTGATGTCCCTTTTGTTGATCTACTCTCGGCAATCTTTAAGGCTAAGGTCTGGACGTCCTCAGCAGCCACTGATGCTAACGAGAGCTGAGAGCACCCCATGATCTCACCAGATTAAGCGCTAACTTTAATAACTGCTGATCTAAACCTTCCCACTCCAGCAGGCAAGGAGAGGAAAAATGCTCTGGAAATTTAGTTTAATCTCTGAGGACAAGCATCTCGTGTGGGCCTTGTGCCCGCTGCTGGACCGTCTCCTCACAGAACGCCTCAGCCACCGCCTTTGAGGGACCTGCCGATACAGTGCTAAAATCTCATCCTAAATCTGATCGCTTTAGACACTGTCCAGTCTTCATATAACTACAACCAAGTTAACTGTGTAAAGAATTTATGTTCGTGATGTTTGTCACCTCATGAACTGGGCAGGGAGGACTTGGCATTTAGTCGCTGTGGAGCCCAAGGGTAATCATGTCCCACAGGCTTTATACGCTGGAAAAGCATTTGTAGAGTAAAACTTAATTATAATAATTCCCGGACCCTGTAAGAAACAGAAGCCAACGGTCAGTGCTTCCACACGCTGCCGCGCAGCGGTCAGACGCACGCGAGCTGCGGTTGGTAGGGGCCATCTTGTGGCAAGACGCTCGTACAGTCATTTTAAAACGGTCCATAAGGAGATGCCGTTAGGTTAAAAAGAACAATTTGAGCTTCCCCCGACCTTTTTGTGTTACTGATAGTATTTTAGTAACCCAGAAATAAAGATGACTGTGTGATAACTGTTTGCATTAAATGCAGACTGGGCAAGTGCCTGCAAACAGTCAGACCCCAGCAACAGGCCGAGCTGGACTGCAAAGAAAAATGGATTTTGTCTTTTTCAGGTAGATTTTAGAAAATTCTAAGGTTTTAACCTTAATTGCCTGGGAGTTTTAAAAATGGTGCCCAAGAATATTTTTTAAAATAAATACCATAGTTAATGACAACTCCACAGAAATGCTAAAGCAAAGCTATATCAAATTTGTGAAATACAGGCTACCGCAGTTGGGATCATCTTCACACTGGAGGAGTATCACAGGCTGTTGTACGGCCAGTCGAGGAAGTGAAAACAGCGGTGTCAGACCTGAATAACCTTTGAAATTGATGGAGATGCTCTGCTGCTGCATATTTTGGCCAAAGCGCAAGGACATGTGCAGCTTGGTTCCCTTTGAAGCAAAACCAAAACTGCCACCTCAACAGGTGCTTAAAACAAAGTTACACTGTTTTGTAAACAGCAGTAAACTGGTTGTCTTCTAGAATTTTCCAAATATTAAAAAATAGTAAACAAAAAAAGGGGTTTTTTGTTTTAATTTCTTGATTTTTGCTAATAAAGCCTTGAAATTTAATGATATCATGTATTATTCTACTATATTGTTCTCACTGTTGCCTAGGCTGGTTCATTACTTACAGCTTAATTAATATTGATGTCTAATAAGTGGCACTTACATATCTGTTTTTTAATACTCGGTTTTCAGAAAAGCATCCATTCACAGGGTTGACTATAAGGTAATTCTCTGCTTCAAATAACTGGTGACAGCAAAATATTTGAAGAATAGTTCCAGTACAAAAAAAAAAGGAGAAAGACACCTGGAAAGGGCTCTTATCTTCGTGTCAGAGAAACTGGATCAATCCCTGTGTTACTATGGGGACTACTATTGCTTGATGAGTCAGCCCTACCCTGCTCTTTCTCATTCTGGACCCCAGTTTAGGGGTGATTGTTGCCAGCCAACTCCCTTTCCATCTGTGGTCATGTAATGGTTAGGACAGACTGATGTTTGGGAGGAGCTCACCTGCATCAGGTGAGGATGCATGTGCACAGGAGCATTGCTCAGAGGAGGAGACAGGAGGAGACAGTTTTCCTTTTGCCTTTGGTTGTGCTAGAGCGGCTGTTCTGCCTCCCTCCAGTATTGCAAATACAGCACCCCTGGAGTAAGTACAGCAGTGCCTTACATTGAAAGACAACATGAGGAAAGGAAGGATAGGATTCAAACATAGGCAGCTGGTGTTCTCCTAGGAAGCTTCAGGTAGTCCATGGAAAAGTTTACGACGCGTCTGGATACAGTCCTGAGTTAAACAGGTCATGGAGGCTGAACCATCCTGTGGTTTCTAGAAAAGATTCCTCCAGCTGAGGATGCTGTTAATCAGCTGGAAAGCTTGCATGGCTACTACCAGCATGGGAGGGAGTGTTTTGCCAAAACTGCTTCATGAATAGAGAGAAGGTGGATCCCAGGGTGGGATCCCATCCTGCCGCTGGGATCCCAGCTGTCTCTGAACAGTGTCATAGCGTTTCATGAGAAGCTGCCTCCAGCAATGACAGCTGTTGACAGGATCCCTCCAGTGCTGCTCATGCTCCATCCTGCCTCTCCCTGCTCGTTCTTGCCATTTGCCACAGTGTCATACAGTGCAGCTGCCATCTTTCCGAGCACCCTGTGTGACAGCAGCGGCCAGTCCTGTTTCATGAGCACTATCTTCACCAAAATATTTGGAGTGGAGAAACTAGATGCACTCCTCCTAAATAAAGGTGGATTTATTTGCCGGATTGGCTGAAAAAAATTAAATTGCCTGTTCTCAAACAAAAGTTAATGCAGTTGCCATTGTTATTCCAAGATTTCAACAACACAGAGAAAAGATGACTGATACGTATAGCTATGTTGGAGTTGGTACATTGGCCTCCAATGCATTTCCTGCCAATTTGGTAATAACCACTTCCTGGATAATAAACACAGTCTCAGAGTTTATTTGCCTTAATCACCTTGGCCTTCCGCTTCAGAGTTCATCCAGCGCAAAATAATGCTATTGCATTTCTTTTTTTTTTTTTTTTTTTTTAGACAAATCCTGATGTCAGAACGACAGCTGGCAAAGGAACAGGACAGAGGACATGGCACTGCTGGATCCCAGAAAAGGGAGCTACTGCTAGTGACGTTGCCTCAACTGTTGAAGTGTTCCTGTGTTGGATCCTACAGACCTGCTGTTGCCTGTTGTGATGTGTTTCTTCCCATTTTTCAGCATATTAGCACTGATACATGTTTTACTTAGATTGCTCTAGATGGGTTATTCTTAAATGCAGCTGTTGACAATAAGTTGTACCTATGGTAGCAAATAAAACAAGTTCTGTACTAACAGCTTTGAAGAATGGAGGGAGTCAAAACAGCAGCAATAGAACAAAGCAAACACAGTCATAACTTGACTCCTGTCACACTTACTGTCCCAACATCCTGACAGAAAACCTCCTTGAGCATTTTGTTCAATGCGTAAGTGCTTTGAATGGTCAATAGAAACAAGCCAAATCTAACTCAGCATAATACCTTCTTGTTACATTTCTCCCTCCTTTATCCATACCAAAAGTCACGTTTGGATGATACCATTCTCTCTCTCTAAAACAAGGTAAAGGACAATTTTTAGTCAGTATTTCTGTGCAGAAAATGGCACTTCCAAGCCTTAGAAACATCTGGCTCCACTGCATTTTACTGTGCCACCCTGAAAACTTGACCCCTCTGGCCTCTTGAGCAATTGGAGTCTGAGGGAAAACATCCTCTGAGTAAATCATCAAGAATACTGTCTTTGAGGCTAACGAAACTGTTTATCTCAGTTGTTCTAGTCATTTAGGCAGACTGTTTACTCTGATGCTCACTTTCAAATGACACATTATGTAGGATTACTGAAAAATGTGCTGGCAGATGCTACAGCTAAGAATAACATGAAGCAGTCAGGTGATTTGCACAGGGAAAACTTCTGCTTATGAAGATGAGTAATCCAACAAATAATCTTGTTTTCTTAGGTTAAAATCCTAATTGGGAATATCTTCCTGATGGCAAATAATCAATAAATTATCAATTTACTTTTTAAATTAAAAGTTATAAAATAAACTGTCAGAGCATTTGCAAATGATGTGTAGAGACTGATTATAAATTAGGATTGCTGCCTTCTCCAAAGCAGGACCCTTGCCTACTATTTTTGATTGTATAAGACAATTACTCTCTATATTTAAATTTGACATTGGTTGTTTGCTCACCAAGTTTTTTTTATTAAGGGTTAAGCTGGCTTTAGACTTGTAATTTTTTCACATATTAAATTCAGATAGTAAATTCATAAACAAGCATGCTCCCCAAATCCCCAAACCAAACCCAATCCAACACCTGAGGAGTAAGAGTGATTCTGTCAATCCTATGGTATTTGGGATATTTATTTGGGTTATGAAATTTTCAAAATGTGTAACATGCAAAACATACCTCCATTATAAGATTGTTATTGTTCTTTCCTCAATGGGTAGCATTTCAGGAGGCAACTAGGCTACTAATGAGGCTGCTGGGCTACCAAAGCTGTGATCTGACATTCAGCAACTGTACTATCTGAATAGATGCTAGGTGCTCACTCTCTTTCCTCACTGCATTGACTTTTCAGCCCCATGTCACCCTCTTCCCAGGAGAGGTGTTTGTGTGACTATGGGACTTTCTGGATTGTGGAATTAATCTTGCTGAAAAATAAACCAGAAGAAATGCTAGATTATCTTTTTCCGTTAGGAAAGCTGCTCAGCATGGGTCACTGCGCAGCCTCAAAAATGCTTGTGCCAGAAGAATTGCAGGAAGCAGCAGAGGAAGCAATGACAGGATCAAAACATTGCTTGTTGGATTTGTGTAGGTGAGGATTACACAGCTAATGGCAAGCTCGCTGATGCTGAGCTTGACCGTGCTGCTGCTCCCCACTGCCCCTGCGATGCGCCCTCGACTGTGCTGGTGTAACTGTGCAGCTGGGCAGCAGAGCAGGGACTTTGGCGAAAAAATAACCCAATGAAACAGCGGCTGCTAATTTTAGCTGGATTGATTTTTCTGAACCACTTCAGTGCCTGGTGACATGGACAGTCATGCCGGCACGGTGCAGAAGCACAGGGAACTGGTGGGGGCTGGAAGGCTGGGGTAGGATGGGCAGGGTGGGGACTGCCTGAAGTGTCGCTCTTGCTGAAAAACACCAGTGTAACCGTAAAGAGACTAGCTCTGTCACTGCAGGAAAATTCATGAGTACAGTCTGGCTTGTCATGAGTCATCATTCTCCACGTTACTGTTTTCCTTTTGGAACAGATCACAAATTGATTTCAGGTCATCAGTTTTCACTTCTGATCCTACCCTGTGCACAAGCTTCCATGGGAATTATGCCTGGAATAGGTCCTGAGGTTTCGCGCACACGAGACCAGCGGCTCACCAAGAAAAAAGATTGTTTCACAAATTAAACATTACAGTTTTCTTTATTCACAAAATGTTTGCAAGCAAATGGCAATTTTAACAGACCTACTTTGGGAAGCTGTGTTCACAGCAAATTTCAGCCGTTTACTACAAATATTCCTTTGAGAAGTTAATACTTAAGGCTGCTTATCTAAGAGATATGATGCCTTATATCAGAGTGTAATATTTCAATTTCTGACTGGCTAACCAAATTATTATGTATTTGCTTTTCTGGTCAACACAAATGTAATCACAAAATAAAACTACTCTGTGATTAAATAAATCAAAGCCTTTATCTGAAGAAACGAGTGCAACTCACTTCATCTGAATTTATCTGAATAATCACGTGAATGTAACTTCACTGACAACACTATCCAGGGACAACTAATAACAAAATCATTGTTGAAATACATTTTAATATGCATTCCTTTAATACTCTGCTAACTGGGAAAGAAGACAGGGAAGTCATGACACGAGAAAGCTGTGATGGCCTCGAGGAGGTAAAGCACATTCTGATGGTGCACTGGCTCATAAAATCTTCATATCCATACTGCTCAAAGCACTTTTCTTTAACCCCAGCCATTATGTGAATGTATCTCCTAAATCAGCTGCAGCGCTAAAGGGTTAAGGGGTTGGCCACGATTGTACCTGCTTTGTAAAATAACGCCAGGTTGGAACTTGAAAAACATAGATCAATAAAACTTTTATATGTATCTGACAAATTTGTTGAAATGATACTTAAAGAGAGAATGCAAAAATGCCTAGAAAATCATGAGATGCTATGCTAATGTTTACCTAGTGTGCTTTCTGTACAAGACAATCATGTTCCAGCAATCTCATAGCATTACTTAAAAATTGTCATAAAATGATGGAAAAGGGAGAGGTAATATATATTTATTTAGTCTTTCAGGAGACTGTGTAAGAAATTAAGTGGCCCTGAAATGGGAATTCAAATAATATAATAAAAAGGAACTGGTTAAAAATACAAAAACCTAAAAGAGATTTATGCTGTAACTGATAAAAATTAAGAACAGGTGCTTCAAGGTTGTGTATTAATTCCATTATTGTTTAAGATATTACCATCTGGAAGGGGACATATTAGATAAAAAATCTGCAGATTGTACAAGCAAATTAATTATTTAAAAAAACCCAGTAACAGGCCATGGTACTTAAGACAGATTTAATAATAATATATGAATGGACAACATGATACCAAATGAAAATTCAATAGTGACAAATACAATATAATAAACACTGGAGACAAAAATGTAAACTATCCATAAACCTTCAAAGGGTCTAAATTAATTTGATCAGCTCAAGAAAAGCACTTGTGCATGAACATAGGCAGCTTATTGAATACCTCTGGTAAACATGCTGCATAGCCATGAAAGCATGTAAAATGTTACAATGGTCAGGGAATATATAATAATATTAAACAAACCTGTGGAATATATCCACGTGGCACCTTTCATCCAGTTCCACACCCTCTCTCAAATTTTGCATTTTTGATGGAGGTGAAAAGAGCAAAACGGGAGGGGCCACTTTTGAGGGAGTCTACATGCTGAACTAATAACAGGAAACATATTTGCACACAGAGTATGACGTAGCACAACTCTAAGCAAGTTTCCGAGGACAAAAATTTAAGAAACACAAAAGGATTAACTATGTGCAAGGATAGTACAAGTTCACCAGTGCTGTTTTATATTTCTATACCCAAAAGTTAACGCTAAAATGTCTTCTGTCTTTGGAAAGGATAGCTTATTCCAGGTCTGTCTTCAACCATTAAGGATGTGGATGGCACACAGTGAGGACATACAAGTCTGTATCTGTCAGCTGTTCATCTACTTCCACCTTCCTCTTCAGCATTTCATTCTCATCCCCTCTAGATATAAGGTATAGTATTAGATCTATTTAAGGTCTAATCCAGAATGGGAATGCTTATGCACCTACCATTTATTCTGAAGAACCAAAAGAATTACAGATTCAAACCATTATTTTATTCCAGATTAAATTTTCTGGAGTTCAAAAAATGTTGTTCCGTTGTCCCACAGAAAGCTATTAGTTAAACTAGAGATGCTTAACATCGTTAGAATAGAAACTATCAGAGAGGAAACTAGAATGGATTGCATTGGAAAGAAAATGGGAGGAGAGGTTCTTGACTGAAAGTTTCTAGAGCCATAAAGAGCAATCCATTAATAACTTTCCTCCCATTTTCTTGTCAGTGGCAGCTTACAGTAGCCATGAAGTAGGTCTAGCGTCTCAGCAGTGGAGCAAGCGTACTCAAGCTGGACTGACCAAAAGGGTGGACAGCACCTGAAACATACAAATGGCAAACAAGCAGTAGCAGTCACCCAGGATTGTCTGGCAACTTCCAGGGGAAAAACCCTGACTGGAATAAGGTGAGATATCTATGGGAAGAACTGTGATCTTGCAATACCTCCCTGGAAAACCAGAGAGAAGCTTAGAGACTTGTCCATTGAGCTCCCAGAACTAGAACACCAAGTATGGGGGACCAAAGAAAAATCTAACCGAGGAAAAACAGCTTGAAAGATCTATCCCCTAGTTCCCCCGTGCTGAGATACCAGAGGTAGAGTGGCAGTAAAATGACTTGCTGACCGGTTGCTTTAGCTAAAGTCACAGAGCTGGCCACCAAGGTACCCACTTGCTACCCTGCCAGACCTCAAACCAGACAAAGCAAAGCAAGACCAGGGCTCTCAACTGCTGATGGAGGGGCCGGCTGGGGGGTCTCAGAGAGCTCCCACTAGGAAGGGCTGGGTAAATAAATGGGAGTTGGGTACATAAATGGGATGGGGGTATAACTTTGGAAAGAGTGGTTAAAATTTTTTTATACAGCTGCTTGAGACTTCCAAGGCCCTCCGGCAAGATGGAGAAAAATGGAATTCCTGTTCCGAATTTATTAGAAGGATTAGGAATTTTTCTATAGTTGTTTATATGAATTGCCCTACACAGAGCGATTCTAGCACTAAGGCAATCTGCAGTGAAGTCCCTGGGGGGCTGATGATGAAAAATAGAGATGGTATTTCTGCCACATAGACCGCATTGCAAAGGGGCATATCGAGGGGTGGAAAGCCTATAAATAGACCCAATTTTAATACTTTTACAAATGACTTGAGAACAAAAAGTAGAGCACGTTAATGAAATCTGCAAATGGTATTCAGGCACATTCCATAAAAGATTATTAAAAGTACTGTAAAAGGAAAAACTAAATGACTTTGATGCATGGAATAATAGAAATGACATGAAGTCTTTTACTGTAAGACTTCTGGAATTAACACCCTAAAATTCCTGCTGTAATGATATATGTGTATCAGGTGATTTTGGGATGACTAAGCCACTAAAATGATGCAGATGTGAAACTAATTTTACAACCTTGGTCTATGCATTTCCAACAGAGCTACAGAAAAAGCAATGCCCTTGTAAAATGCAGTCTGGAGTATCACCATTCCAGTGGTCATTTTTTGAGATAGATCAACTCGTGTTAGAACAGGAGAAGCACTATTTATGGAAAGGAACTTATTTATGGGAAGAAAACTCTGCTAATTCTATACGAACTCACAAAATGAAGAGTAAGGGCAACATAACTTTCTAAATATACCTAGAATAAACATGAGGAAGGAAGAAAATCTAATTGGGATAAAGAACACTATCTATTCCTGTGCCAGTAAGCTAGCAGCAAATAGAGTGAAAGTAAATAAGCTGGAAGTCCAAAGGATTTACAACTCTGAAAAGTCAAACTCTGGAATAGCTGTTCAATAAGAGAGGTGAGGAAAAGAAACTTAACTCACCTTAGACACTATTAGCTTATGCATGGCTGCACATGACTCTGCAGCGTGAGGGGCTTAAACTTAGAACTGTAAGGCCCTTCTGATTTATCATGTTCCTCTCAGCTGATATACAACTTTTTTTTCCTCATTGACTTCATTAGGCTGTCATAGATCTGGTCATACCAACTATCCAGATGGACAATACTAATCTCTGATAAGGCTAGCAAATGTTTGGACTATCTGGTATAACTGGAGCTGCTAAAGGATCTTTCTAATGCCTCAACACACCAGGAAAAGGAATACTATTTATTTTTCAATAAAACAGTCAAATCCACCTCAGACTAACATAAGAGTTCATTTCTAACAGTGCAGTGTTGCAGTGTGCTGCAGGAGCCGGTAGGGAGGCGCAAAACAGAGGCAAGACTTTCATTGGTTCAAAACCACGGTGATAGTGGTTAATCTGCCCTGGACACACGGCAGGTAAGAGTGATGCCCAAGGTTCATACTAACCCATCACCCAGGAATTTCCTTCTAAGGCACACTGTTATATTCCACCCATACAGCTCAAGGAAGGGGAGAAAGAAATCCTTTGAAAATCCTGTTTTATTCCGGAACTGCCAAAGCTGAAAAATCTCATCCTTAGGATAAGCTCGGATAAGCACTGTACTCTGACATTTGGTTTTCAGGGAGCTTGTGCAAGCTGTAGACCCCAGCTGAAGCAGCAGATTGGTTCTATGTAATCACCTTTCTGTCTGTGTAGCCCCAGCTATTAGAAAATCTGTAACTGGCAGGGCAGCTGCTTTCTACTGCTTGCCTCTTCTGTATATGGAACAGAAATAGAGAAACTAAATGATGAGTCCTCTTGCGTATTTCTGCTGTGACTTCAGGAGTTAATCACTCTTAGATAGCCTATGTCCATCTAACTACTACTGGACCTTTCTTTCTCTATTGCAGTTGATTTCTTTACATGGCACACGCCTATGGCAATTGTACAGAGGACAGGTCAGCTGAGTTATTAGCTTGCTTTCCCCTGACTGCCTTCAAAAGAGGAAATGAATAGATGATGAACCAACTTGCGAGTACTCCACGGTATTTCTGCAGCCAGAAGGACAACTTTCAGGCAAAAGTTCTCAGCTTGTGTCAGAGTTGCTTCAGGGAAAACCTCCAAAGTAGTATAGCAGCCATCCCAAAAACTACAAGTAAAACAAGTGCATGCATGCGTGTGTTTTAAAGCTGCAAAGGCTTCCTTGGCACCTTTTTTGATGAGCTAGCACAGATGTTTCACCTGTCAGCTGCTCCAGACTCCACTCTTTTGTACCTATATAACACACAGGGAGAGTCAGGCATCCAGATTAGGCCCATGAATTCCCCTAGCACTAAGACAGTAAGTCTTACTTAAGGGTCTTGCTGAGGACTTCCACTTAGGTCCTCACTTTTTATGCAGGACCAGTGAGAACTTGGCTGTGACTTGTAAGCTACTGAGAGGAAGGAAAAGCCATCTCCTAAGCAACTGGCCTTGGGAATAAACTATTAGGAGTAGGAAGCCCTTTGCAGGCATCTTTAGAGCAGGGTCAGAACAGAACAATTTCAGAGGAGAGACTAAAGCATCAGTACTGTAGCCTATGCTAATCAAAAGAATGACTTAATCTTGAGTGAATGACACTTATATGAAACACGTAAGTGTCTAGAGACAGTAGCCTAAAATACACTGGTGCTGCATTGATCCCTTTTGGGTTGGCAAGTTTGCCTTCACAACAGTCTTGAGATGAAAGAGGCAGTAAGCTGGCAATCTGAGTTGGCATTTTGTGTGCTTGAACATAGATATCTGCTGCATGAAGATTTTTAAGTGTTTGTTACAGACAAGATGTAACAGGCTAGCTTAAGCTATCATCCTACCATTTAGTGTACTGGTAAAGTGTTCCCAAATGACCCAGAAGACCATGGTAGAGGCAGCACAGAGGCTGTGTGAAGGAAAGCATACATGCTTTTCAAATACTTAGTGTAAGTTATTGCTGATAAACTTCCAAGTGTGACTCATAAGCAACATGTTCTGGTCAACCAGTCATAAATCTTAAAGATGATAACTTTGAAGGTCAAAATAGCTAAACTTAGTGACTGTTATGTTCATCTCCCCCTTTCTCGGTACACTGAAGTGCTAACCGACACGGTGGTTGCTAGACAAGCAGAGCCAGGAAGAAACAGAACATAAGCAGATACAAAAACAAATACAGCAGGTTTCCTGTAAAACAATTCATTCACTTGTTTTAGACAATGCTTAAGCTCTTACTATTACAGATTCAAATACAGCAATAAGTGTCACAAGATGGCAAAAGTCTAGATCTAGTAACACTGTCCACCTAGCCTACATTTTTTTCTTCTACTGACATTTTGCCTCCCGGTGTCAATCGTATCTACCCCAACGTAATGCCTTGCTTGTGAAAAGCTAGGTTAAGTGAGAGCTGTGTGCCTCAATTCTTGGGCGGAATATTAGTTTAATAAATACTGAGTGTGACTCAGTCATCTGCGTGTCCGACATCCTCCTGAATTCCCCTTCTGCAGCTGCTGTTGTGGCAACTCGACTGCCGCTCTGGGTGTGCCGTGGCTGCTCCCAGCCACTGTCACTCTTCGCTGCTCTGACAGTGTCACACACGACTACACAACACACCCATTCTCCATAGCCTCATTCTCATCCCCTGTATCTCTGTCTGTGTACCACTGGTTAATATGGTTTGTACCTTCCTTCCACTAAGACCCAGTCTTACAATGTGGAGGTTGTTCACTTAAATACCTAATATTTTACCTCTTCCCAGTTAACCTCACTTACGACACATTCCATTCCTAGTCAAACTCCCTTCTTAACAAAACTGAGAACTTGAAATGAATTACTTGAATGACTAATCTAACTGTGCAGTATTGCATACTGTTGCTTTGTAAGAAAGAAACTGAAGAGCCAATGTCTACTTCAGAGTGTGAACAACCTGAAGGAACTCTTCTTCAGATACCAAATAAGTTTATTTTTAATTACTCCAATGAAGCTCTCATTGTCTTTACTTGCAGTTGTAGACCTTCAGTGCTGCTATAAATAGACCACAGAAATCAAGTCAAGACCCATAAAATAAGACACAGCAAAAATATGAAGCCTGGTTTAAGCCCCTCACCAGAGCAATGCAAGAACAGGCAGGCAAAGACAGGTACTCTCCCAGAATTCCTACAATCATCTGCTTTATTATTTTCATTCATCCTGCACTTCCTCAACAAGAAAGGTAAGGTTCCTACTACAGACAAGCTGCTTCTCTCACAGACCTGTGATGTAGAGTTGGATCTTAATTTATTCACGAAAAAGACTTTGGGGAATAACAGGAAGAGGACCATTCTCTGCATCCTGAAGGAAAGCAGGAGTAATGGAGAAATGGATGGTGATTGCAGAGACTTCAGCCAGAAGCAAAAGCTGTGAGGGGCCAGGGCATGCTCTGGAGGATGAGACGTGCAGACCAGTCATGCGTGAGAACTGTGAGGGAAAGGATTCTTCTGAGATCCTCTGTGAACATTAAGATGAATTGTCATTGAGAAGGGCAATCTGCAGGCTACATTTGCTTTATCAAATCAAGTATGTATAAGCCGCCTCAGTTTATTAGTTCAAATGTGGCCAAACACAAACTGATTATCAGGTATGGGAAGAGACACTTTCCAATCGAAATTTTGCTCTTTCTCAAACTTTAAACCCATTTTCTAAAAAAAGTGGCTTTCTGCAAAAGCCTCAGTTCAATACTTCAACTTCATTTTTCCCTAGCTTTGTTCTCAGAAGGAACTACCATTTTAGCCCAAGAGTACATATTCTCTAAGCCTGTAACAGATACCTTGCACAGAAACCTATATTCCCAGAATTTTAAACTTTGCCCAACTTCAAAGGCAATGGAGAACTGGGTTCATAATAGGAAGTACTGACCAACAGCACTGGGCAGTGCTACCAGACTTACTTACAATAATCTTGGCAGAAGCTTTTCCTTAAGAGGCAAACAGTGACTTACGTGCCTATGTAACTTGACTGATACCATTTGTATGGAAATCTAGCCAGGGTGTCTGAAGGAATTAAGCAGAATTGTTTGAAGTGACCCTGTCAAGTAGTTCACACTGGTGGGAGATCTCCTGTGTCACTGGAGATGAACATCACAGACTACCACAACTGGAACAGCTAGTACTGGAGCCACTACTCTGAACAGACTTCTGCTAGGCGCTGGTGAAAAGCCAGCAATAAATCAGAAAGTATTGCAGGAATTTATTGCAGAATTTATTTGCAATTTATCTGCAGAATTTGTTGCAGGGTTTGTTGCAGAAATCCAGCCAGTGAAGGCAGATGTTAGGAAAAAGGTGCCTGGGAAAGGAAGCAAACTGGACCTCCTGGCCAGAGAAATGAGGTCTACTGAAAAAATAAGTGCAGGCTATGTGGGAAGAGATCTCTTGAACACATTTCGGAAACAGGAGGGAAACAGTCTTAAGAACACCAGGAAATCAAGAATAGGAAATAAATCAACATGCACGTCCTGATAGGAGAGGGTGGTTTCGAAAGCTTCTACCTAACCAATGATGAAAGATTAATTCCTCCCAAGCTTGCCACTTGCAAGCTTGCAATTGTCGTTGCACTTTCGTACTAGTGATCCACTTCCCCATTGACTTTGATTTCCTTATCTCATCTAACTTATGCTCTGTCACTTCTATTTCCTTACCCTAGAGTTTGTCAGATGCTCCTGACTACAGCAGATCTTTCCTAGTGTTATTGGGTGCGTGCATAGGACTGTCTAACACATATTTAAAACAAAACAAAACAAAAAACCTAATTCATGACTGTTTTACTAGCAACTGTTGGCTCATCTTCCCTAACACTTTAATCTTTAGCCAAAACTAGCACTAGTTGGATCTTTTCAGCTGTGGAAGAAAGCAAGCTAGAGAAGGACTGCTAGAGCAGGAAACACAGGCTCCACTACCAACAACACTCTTTCTGGCAGCGAGTCCAAAAGCTTTGAGCTATTTTAAGAGTATTAACACCACAAAAGAGGGAAGCATTAAGGAAGAATGTGATGCATCTTTTTTAGCCAACAGCAGAAATAGCTTCAGCATTCACTCTGACAAGATAAATGAACAATCAGCTTTTCTAAGACTAGCCAGGAGAACATTAAGATTGTAATATAGCTGAGAGAAAATGTGAGACTACTTGAACACGTTCATTTTTAGTGCAGATTACTCCACTCAGTCCTTCCACTGGAAATGAGGGCAAGATGCACCTGATGATGATATGGTAAAATGCAAGATTTCATCTGCACATATTGTACACATCTGTGAAAAAAGAGTGGATTTAATGAACATGCTACTTTTGAAGTACGCTCAAATAGACAGACAACCTCAGGGGAAGAAGAGAAAGATACAGATTGATCAAACCACTATACCTATTCAGGGAACTGATGGATGGATCCTAAGGTGTCATACCTTACCTGAGATGGAATAACCACCACAGCAGTATAGACTGAGGACTGACCGAAAAAGGAATCTGGAGGTCCTGGTGGACCGTGTCATGGACAAGAGCAGGGGCCCTCCATGCAGGCGGATAAGCCGGGAACTGAGGCTGACCACAGGACAGGTGGGACAGTGCCCTCACCAACCAGGGTGCAGTTTCATAGGATTTGGGCAGGGCTGGGTTGGTGACAGGTCTTCTTGAGAGTCCAAGACAAGGGGAGATAATGAGTCAGGTCCAGGGTCCAGCCAGGAACAGCAGAAGACAGAGCCAGAAACAAGGTCCACGCAGGAGAAAGGGTTGGAAATAAGGCTTTATATTACATAGGTCCATCCAGGAAGGCCAACTGATAAGCCAAGACAACTGGTAACAGGACTTGGCACAGGTAAACCTACAGTACTGCACATGTTAAAGTCCCAGGTGAGGGTGTCAGGGCAATTAAGGCCCAGTCGTCCACTTTACTTGGCCCTGACAGATACCAAACTAAACATAAGTGAGCAGAATGCCACAGCAGTGAGCAAGGCTACCTTTATAAAACATATTAGGTTGTTTTTACAGGCATGAAGCCAGTAGATCAAGAGAATTATTAGTCCTCTTTACTCAGCACTTGTTGGATCATGCCTGGAAAACCACATCACCCTTTGGGCCCCCCAGTGTGAAAAAGAAGTTGACAAATTGCAGTGAGTGCAGCTGAGGGCAACCAAGATGGTGAGGGGGTGGGAGCACATGCCCTGTGAGGAGAGGCTGAGGGAACAGCGTTCACTCAGAAGGCTTGAAGGAGAAACCGAGAGCTTCCTTCCAGTACCTGAGATTATCAAGAAAACGGAGCAAAACTCTCTACTGAGGTGCACAGCAACAGGATGAGAGGCAATAGTCATGTGAGGAGGTTCTGATTTAAGGGGAAAAAAACTTTACCGTGACAACAATCAAGTATTGGCACAGGTTGCCCAGATAAGTTGTGCATTCTTGGAGGTTTTCAAGACCCTGCTGGACAAAGCCCGAAGCAACTCGGTCAGAGGGCTGAAGAAGCAGAAGGTTGGTCTAGAGACCTCCTGAGCCCTGCAACCTGAACAACACTATTCTATTTCTATTGCTCCCATGGCTATTCAAGTATGCTGCTGAACACACAAGTCCACAGGAGAATGAAGGACCTTTGAGCATGCTGAAGAAGTAGTTGTTGAAGAATCTCATTTTGAATACAAGCTACAAGTACAGAAATACTCAACTGAAGTAGTCCTTTATGGAACACAGAATTCTTTAAAATAGCTTTTTCCTACTCTTCAGGTTTTTTTGACATTGCCTCTTTGTACACAAACTTCTAAGTCTTTAGCTCTTGTTTTGCTGTTCTTTAGAGTAAGACTCATTGTACATTGCACTGTTTGCCCAATAAACACACTTCAGGACTTAAAGTGTCACACTTTCACTGCCTTTGAACTCCTCCATCTCTGACGTTGGTTCAATTTTCCTTACACTCATCTCTCCTTTCAGTGCAGCCGTCCTGATCTCCCCGCATTCTTCAACTGTGAAGTTGAATGTTACCCTGAAATACATGTAATGTTTCAGCATGAATCACATTACCCCCTAGGTAAACCACAAAATCAATCTTTTTCATGGTCCTATTGCTATTTCTAATCTTGTCTAGTAGTGAGCACTGCCCTGCCCCCTTCAGCACTGAAAGCTGTAATTTCTTGGGAGAAAAATATTTGCATTCCTCTTTTGAGCAGGAAAGTTGTATTTCCTGCGGTCATCCCATTTCCTTGATCCTTTCTTCTGCCTTTGGCTATTACAGTGTATCACCCGCATGGAAACATTGCACACTTACACTCCGTTTATGCAAACAGTCTGTGAGCATTCAAGGCTCATATCAGCCTGCTCAGTTAGCTGATATGTTCCAAACTTTGCATAAGTTCAGCACTAGAGGTCAGCTAACGTCTTCTCAAGGTTGGGAGGATGGGAGATGTATGGTTAGAAACACCTGATGGCTGTTAACAGCAGGGTGGTCTAGCAGGACCTGGGGAACAAAACAGCCAATGCTGCTCAGTGGTCCGCACTGAGAGGGACTAACGCTGAAGGAGATCTAGCCTGATCCTATGCACTGAATACTCCTTGGCAGCTGCAGATCTTCCAATTTAGTTTCATCTGAAGGTATCAAAGCTCCAAGTCTGCTTCAGTGTGCAAACTGAAGTGGAAACCATCAGATTTGCTTAAAAGGCAAACTCCTAAACCAAAATGAAATGCCAGCGAAGGCACAATCCGAGAGTCCTTTTGCTCCTACAGGTGTACAACAATGTTCTCTCCAGCACATTTGTCAGAGGTGATGCCTTCTTGTAACTCACATGCAATAAGGCAAAGCGAGCTCCAGACGGAGTTACGTGGAAAAAAATGCGGTTTAGATCAGTTTTAAACCTTGGCTGTTTTTTTTGTCTGCCATAAAGCAGTGCCATTTGGAGAGACGCTGGCCACCTCCTCCACCCCACCCCCACCCCCCCACTTTCTAAGCTGTATTTTAAAAACTAGTCCCTCCCACCCCACTAAAAATCCGCCAGCACCGCTAAACACAAGGAACCGCACGCAGCCAGCGCCCGCCGTCTCGCTAACGCGCGGGTTCACCGGCAGGCGCCGGGAAACGCGGGCAGCCCCCACACAAGGCTGCCGCTCCGCTCTCGCCCTGCCCTCCCGACCCCACCACCTCAGCCAGCCTTCCCCGAGCCGGCCCGGGAGGCCTCGCAGCGCTCCTCCGCCCACA
>WAAD01009581.1:29613-64305 GCA_013389945.1 Fregata magnificens
TGAGCTCTAGCTGGGCTTTTGCCTTGCTAATTTCCTCTCTGCACAACCTAACGAGCTCCCTGTACTCTTCTTGAGTAGCCTGCCCCTTCTTCCAAGCGTGATAGACTCTCCTTTTTTTCCTGAGCCCCAGCAAAAGCTCCCTGTTCAGCCAGGCCGGTCGTCTTCCCCGCCGGTTCGTCTTACGGCACACAGGGACAGCCTGCACCTGCGCCTTTAAGACCTCCTTCTTGAAGAGCTCCCAGCCTTCCTGGACCCCTTTGCCCTTCAGGACTGCCTCCCAAGGGACTCTCTCTACCAGTGTCCTGAACAGGCCAAAGTTTGCCCTCCGGAAGTCCATGGTGGCGGTTTTGCTGCCCCCCCTCTTGACTTCACCTAGAATCGAGAACTCTAGCATGTCATGGTCGCTAAGCCCAAGACGGCCTCCAACCACC
Source organism: Fregata magnificens (assembly GCA_013389945.1). Classification (NCBI taxonomy): domain Eukaryota; kingdom Metazoa; phylum Chordata; class Aves; order Suliformes; family Fregatidae; genus Fregata; species Fregata magnificens. The sequence continues at coordinate 30,045 of WAAD01009581.1, forward strand.
ACATCTCCCACCAGTCCCTCTCTGTTAGGTGCCGTAAAGCTGAGTTTGTGTGGTTTTAAAGCAGTAGCTGAAAAGCATTGCTTTAAAACTTCACTGGTCTTATGTGCAAACAGAGCTTTGGGTGGTTTCTGCACTGACCATAGTTTTGGAGGGTTTTTTTGTTAAGGTCTTAACCATTCACATTTAATTTAGCTCTATCATCTCTTCAGTCACTGACTTCTACTATTTGCTTTGCTAATAATGTTGCTGCTATTTGACTTTTCTATCAACCGTGCTTTTTGGTAGATTCCCAGATGGCTGAAGTCTTGCATCTTTATTGAGAAAATGTGCAAATAGGTTTACAAAACATGTACACTCCTCTCTGGTGAAGAAAACACGAATAGCGCTTTCCTTACCTGCCAACAACAACAACAGAAGCCCAACCTAAAAACCAAACATGCCTCTTCCTGAGACAATTAGGGAGGCTTAGATGCAAAGCCTTTATTTTGTGAGGTTGTTTTAAGTGGGATTAAGAACAGATGTTGGGTAGCTTCGGGATAATGAATTGTGTAGCAGGGAATATGTAAATATTAAATTCTAATATCAAGAGAAATGACAGTATTGTTTCTGGAGCTATTCTCCTGTTCATGTTACAACAACATTCCCTGTAACAGCACTAAGAATAAAATATACAATTATGACCACGTTTCTTCACAATCATTTTTCAGCAAGTATGTGGAGCCCCTGTGACCATTCAGAGCTTGAGACCTAGCTAATTTATGCAGGTTCTTACGGTGAACTCAGGTACTTAACTTTAAGGGAGTCTTAAAAATTGCCTCTTCTAAACAAAACCCAAAAATATGTGTATGTGGAATAAAAAAATAATTTTCTTAAAAGAAATGGTTTTTAGAAGAGGCTCTCAAAATATGTATCGTGTGTCTGTTCCTTTGTATACTGGAGGATGAATACAGAGATGTAACTTCTTTGGTAACGTGATTCAGGCTCTGTCTGCAAGAGTGGAACAAATTAGTGAAACAAGGTAAAAGTAAATGACATCCTACATTCTCAAGTATGTACAATTCTAGTTATATTTTTGCTGTTTCCCAGTAATGGGCAAAATGTTAGGGAAAGGAGCTTTTTCTAGGTGTTCAATGAAAGTCCAGAATTTTTCCTGTTTTGAGTGAAAGGAGTTATTCACTTTAGAAAATAATTTTCAGTTTCACAGTTCCTCTTGGCTTCCTTATCCTGCAGGCTGGCTTAGGTGATGGGCTTCCTCCTCTGTCCTCTATTCTCTTGCTCTTTTTTTGCTAAAGCTTGATTTCATGTTCCCTGTAGTTACATTTCTGTTTGCTTACATGACTCAGGTATTGTGTTTCATGTGTATTTTACTTGTGTCTGTCTGTAAGTTTCCATTAAAGAGCTAACAGCTAAAAGCTGTTAATAAAGGTAGGTGTTTTAGGTCGTGCCGTTTTGAAAGTATACTAAGTCAAAGGAGTTTTCCATGTAAAATTTAGATAAACTTTGAAAACTTAAAAAAAATTCCTTATCGCACTTTTAATCAACTCCTTCCAAATAACTGTGCTGGGACAAAATGGTTTTGAAATTTTAGCAAGATTGATGGAGTAGGAGGTGCTGAAACCTGAATTTTGCCAGGGAAGCTGGCTGTCCTGTGTGCCTGCCTTTCTTCATTAGCTTGGTGAGAGGAAATGCTTTTGTGATAGGAGGCAAAGCCTGAAACTCTCAGAAACTAAAATGCATCATTATCTCAGTTTAAATCTTTCACAGAGTGATGACTTTCAACTTCTACATTGGAGGGTGTGTGTGAGGTGGATGGGGGTTACTCATGTGGTGTCCTGTTACCCCTGTGATCTCCTGCTCCATCTGCACATGCTTACTGTAGGAGGCTACCTGTAAGTAAAAATAATGCCACTGGTGCAACAGTGGGTGGTTATAGCTGTAGTTTCAGCAAGTTTAATTTGAAATTGGAAAACAGGAAAAAATAGATACTACAAGATACTTCTTCACATAGGGGTAATAGTAAAGTTTCTCTTGCAGTAGGAGAGCAGTTGCTGACAGTATTTGATGTACAGTGAGCCTGATAAATAGGTTATATATATCCTGCATCTCAACTTGTGAGCTTTGGAAAATGAGTATGGCCATTACCAGCATTATTATGGTCTGCTGTCTAGTAGAAGAGGGGTCCCAGCGGTTCTTCCTTGACTTAAAACTTTGTCTTGAAATTCACTGTCACAGTCCTGGCTTTTTTTTTTTTTTTTTTTTTTTTTTTTTTTTTTTTTTTTTTTTTTTTTTTTTTTTTTTTTTTTTTTTTTAAAATTTTCTGTTTCTGTTCTTGTTTTTTTTTTTTTTTTTTTTTTTTTTTTTTTTTTGTTAAGCTGTGCCTATACTGTCTCATAGGTACAGAAATGGACAATATCAAGATGAGCTACTTGAATCTTGTGATTGAGTTGCAATTGGGATTTCAGGGGCTGTGGATGGGCTAGGGTCCTATATCTTGCTGGAGAACCAGGACCTGTCATGGGGATAGTCCACTCTGCAGTGGAGGCTGTGGTGTGTGTTGATGCTGAGACTCCGCTCCTTCCCACCCTCTAGGATAACAGACTTAAGGCCTGAACTTGGGACCCATTTATCTTCCATGCCTCCTTGTGGGGGAAAGAGAGAAGCACCTGTAGTTGGTAGGAGCTGAGGAAAAAGTTTAGTTCATTTCTACCAACCCTTTTCCTCCTTGCTGCAGGATGGGGAGGCCAAATTCACTCCAGCTCCAGGAGAATGGTCAGAGGAAGGAAGCAGGAGAGCAGGACTAGACGCTAGTGCAAGTGCAGTTGTAGTAAGGGCACTTTATGACTTTTTGTATCCTTTAGTAATGTATATTTTTAGGGTTCCTGTGCTACTGCAGTCGTGATGTTTCATTCCTGCTGAAGTTGAAGCAAGCTGATTTTATTTGCTAACGTTAAGTGGTTTAAAAAGATTTGGAACAATGAGGTTTTCCGTAACTGTTCTGTGTAGTTATGATGTTTTTCTTATCTTTGTCCTTCTCTTCTGGATTGAGTCACACCTGTTCTGTCTTGACTGAACTTTCTCTGGTCTGCATGGGTTGACTTCTTGTTGCTTCGTAGGATCTTACTGACTCCAAGGGACTGTGCATGGATTTGCCCATCACTGTCAGCCAGGCGTTTTTCAGGAATTACTTTGCTGAACAGAACTGCCTGTCTGACCTTGCTTGTGCTTTGAAACGTTAGAACAGTGAATGTGGAGATTAGGAAATAACCTTTTATTTAAGGGTCTGAACTGTAATCAGCATTCATCCTCTGGCTGTCCACAGCCAGACTATTGTAAGCTAAATATCCATTATAGGACATTTCTCAGGTTTATCTGTTGTCATTGTGCTTAAACCAATGTCCTAACTGCAGTTACAGAGGAAACAGTAACAAACAGGTATAAAGCACACACATAATTTTCTAATGCATTTTGTCATCACTGCTGTGTTACGTTGTGTCCTGGCTTTCATTGCCTAAACTTACAGAAGTGAAAGGCTATTGAAGTTTACACTGAATTTTCTTGAAACCAATGCAAAACATTTTCTTGACCCAGGGATTATAAAGCAGGCATTAAGATTTTAAAAAGAAGACCAGATCTTGATTGTAGTGTCTGTGGACGGAGTCTGGGCTGATCCTGTTAACCTAATGCTTCCAGAAGGTTGGCATGAGTCCATGTACTGTTAGTTTAGTTCAATTTGTGGATTTTCTTGTTGAGCAATGTGCACAGTGGTCAGAAAAGAGAAAGTCCTAAATGAATCCTGTAAGGAGACTGACAACAGTCAGAGCTGATAGTGGATGAACAGCTCACACAGGTACATAGACCAGCTCCAGACATCCGTTTGTCAGTGTTCTACCACAGCTAGCTGCCTTCATCATCCTTGATTATGTTCTCTTGCTCCTCTATGCTCCTGCTTCCTTGAACAGACTCCACTCCACCTTTCTCCCTTTTGCCTTTCGAGTCCTACCTGCTCTTCTTCAAGCAGCAGGTCTTGGGTACCTGTTTTGACACTGAGAAGCAGACATGAACAGTGGAAGCGGTGTCCTCATGCAGTGAGGACAGTTCCTCTGTAGACTGGTTACCACGAATCACGTATCTGAAGAGTACTGTGCACATAAGTGAATGGTAATTTCAGTGGAGAACCTGTAATAGTCTATATTTGAGGGTCAAATTGTTAGTAGAGAAGTAAAATCTTGGTAGTTTTTGTTGCTTATCTTGGAGAGGAAGTCTTATCTCAGAAAACATTTTGATATTGATGGTAATGATTTACTTTGGCTCTCTAGTCAATGAATGTGTGTATATATATAGTATCTTATATAAGACCATTTCAAAACTGAGAATAGAACTTATCATGAACCACAATTTATCTCCTGTTTTACTTGCAAAAGACTTAATATTAAGTATTTCAGCTCCAAAATACAAAGCAAAATCTGATATGGAAAAAAAAAAGCCTTTTTTTTTTTTCCCCTGCTGTTAAGTCTCTGCATGAAAGCAAGACATGAGCGAGTAGATGTGTAGGAGGCAATTCTTCCAGCAGTCACGCATTTGTTCCAAATATATACCGAAAAATACTGGGCACTCTGGGGTTTAAATAATTCAAATCATAATTACTTTTGCGAGAGAATTTTTTTTTCTAATCAAATTTTTTGTTCAGAAAGTCTTAAATCTACCACGTTCTCTATTGCAGGTCTGGTCAGAAACCATCTATTGCATCTTTCTTACCAGTCTTCGCAAATAATCTGGAGTATCCTTGAAATTGGAAGATGAGTTACTGCTGTAATTTAAATGATTATTCCAAAAAGCAAGTGCAAAGGAAGTGATTTGAACATAGCTGAAGTTGTTTATTATACTAGTTGGATTTTCTGTAGTAACTTAGCTATTACTCAAGGCTCTGGCAGTCGGGTAGCAACAGATCTGAATTGGACAGCAGAAGCTGCTGTCGATACCAGTTGTCTAAACTGTCCTCTGGCCTGGTGCCTGAGGCAGGAACCTCTGATCCACTTGCCTAACCAACAATTGCCTGACACTGTAGAGCTGAGCATCTTCATGTAGCCTGAATTGTTGGCTGGTGGCATCTGCTTCAATAGTGGCTCAGACATCCCTGCGTTGTTAGGCATCAGCGCTTGCTAGAAGAGTAGGGTGAATAGCTGAGAACAACAGTGTGTCTAATCATCCAATTCTCTGTGTCTGACCCCTGTATTTGATCTCTTTTATTAGCTATTTTAATAAGGCAAGTGACAGTTATTGAATGTGCTGTGATATGGTGTAGGAAAAAGCTTATTTAAAACACTTGACAAGTGTTACTGGTAAAACTGAGATGGAAACTCGTTATGGCTTGACTCCACAGAAGTTAGGGTAATGCAGTCTTGGGGCATGTTGCTTGATATGACTTTGGTAGAGTTAAACTTGGAAACTCCTTACTCTGAGAATCTGATTCTTTTGTAGAATTCACCTATATAGCAGAACTGTGCTGGGGAGTAATTCTCTTAAGGTGTTTTTTATTTAAGATACAGAAATCTGTTTTTAGGGGGTTTTGAGCATCTTAGTAGAAGAGCACAGTCAGTTAAAATTTCATGGCTTTTGATTATTTAGGTATGTTGCAGCTATAACAATTGCTTACATGGATAGAGTAATATATTTAGCTGTCCTAAATGCAGTATGTGCACTAGTTAAAAGTTATTGCTTGCCCTTGTGTTTGATTATGTTTTTTCCTTTTTTTCTCTTTCTCCTATTTTTGACCATACTCCTCAGCTATGTTATCACTATCACATGGTGTTCCCCTGCACATGTTTCTCAATTTCACTCATCTTTCTCCTTTGCATATGCCTCCCTTGGCTTCCCTGCCTGCTGGGATGTGTTGGCGAGCCATCTGGGCTTCCTTTATTCCTCGCTTCTCCAAGCGTGTCTTGCCTGACGGTCGCTGTCAGCAAGGTCCAGACCCAGTGGTGCCATTGCCGTCTGTGGTGGCTTTTGCTTATCCTTGTGTATTGACAGAGATTCAGTTTCTTATTCTTGTCTCTGTTAGGCTTCCAGGCTCTCTGCAGCACAGTCTAGACACCATTCTGAAGAACAGCTAATGTGTTTAATTGGTTTTTCTTAAGCAGATAACAGCTCACAGACCAGAGGTCAGGAACAGTTTTATTTTACCTCTTGACTGCAGGGAAGGCAAGATTCCCCTACATATTTGGGGAAGCTCAGTTTGGAGAGGGCTCAGTTCTGGGGCCGGTTTTGTTCAATGTCTTCATCAATGATCTGGATGAGGGGACTGAGTGCACCCTCAGCAAGTTTGCAGATGATACCAAGCTGGGCGGGAGTGTCGATCTGCTCGAGGGAAGGAAGGCCCTGCAGAGGGATCTGGACAGGCTGGATTGATGGGCCGAGGCCAATTGTATGAGGTTTAACAAGGCCAAGTGCCAGGTCCTGCACGTTGGTCACAACAACCCCATGCAATGGTACAGGCTTGTGGAAGAGTGGCTGGAAAGCTGCCCGGCGGAAAAGGACCTGGGGGTGCTGGTTGACAGCTGGCTGAACATGAGCCGGCAGTGTGCCCAGGTGGCCAAGAAGGCCAATGGCATCCTGGCTTGTATTAGCAATAGCGTGACCAGCAGGAGTAGGGAAGTGATCGTGCCCCTGGACTCGGCACTGGTGAGGCNCAATAGGACGAGAGGAAATGGCCTCAAGTTGCATCAGGGGAGGTTTAGATTGGACATCAGGAAGAATTTCTTTACCGAAAGAGTGGTTAGGCATTGGAACAGGCTCCCCAGAGAGGTGGTGGAGTCGTCAACCCTGGAGGCGTTCAAAAAAGGTATAGACGTGGCACTCCAGGGCCTAGTTTAGGAGTCATGGTGGTGTTAGTTGATGGTTGGACTTGATGATCTTAGAGGTCTTTTACAAGCCTAATGATTCTATGATTCTATGAGAGTGTGTGGTGAATTTTATGAAGTCACACTTCAGTAGAAATCTCAGATTTTTATTTCTGCCCTTGTCAAGTTTGTAATGTGCTTTATTTGCACACATAAACATTGCCTTTGGCAAGAAAGTTCCTTCTTGACTTTAGTTGTAACAGGTAGAAGCAATTTGATCTTTTTTTTTTTTTTAACCAAAGAAAATTCTCTTAGTAGGCACATTTGCCTTTCCATAATCCTACTAGTGTTTAGGCTGTACTGTTCATAGGGGACCTTTTTTGTAGGTGGGAATACCGTGGGTGTCAGCTTAAAACACTCCGGTGCACTGTCTCTGTGTTCTCTTAAGCAGCAAAGTCTGGAGGATTGCGTGACTGTTCTTTGTGACATGCTAATTTGCAGATTTCCCCCAGTGTGACTGTAGAATGATGCTGAATTCGGTTGTATTCAGTGCTGTCTTGCCATAGCAAAAGTCTGTGAAAAATCAGAATTTGTCTCTAGCAAACTTTTCTGTCTGCAAGGAATGAACGCTGTTCACCCCATCCTTCATTATGCTTATACATGATCATGGGCAGGATTTTTCTTAGCAAAAGTATGATGCAGAGATAACAGTGCAAACTGGTTAATTAAATCATACTTAAATAAAAAACTATTCCATTATTGATTTTAATAATAATGTCACTTGAACGTTAGAAGTTGTTAATTGTAAGATACTGTCACTGTCCACAAATGACCAATAAGTAGTATTCTCTGGCATCTAAAATCATTAAGAAAATAATGTCACTTCTAATATATGATCAAAAAAAGTTGTGTTTTGTATGTCTGTGATGATCAACATGAAACTGCCTGAATAGCATCACTGGGGGGTGGGTGGGATGGATCTGATACTTTTAAAAGCAAAAAGTGTTTTCAGAAATAAGGGGAAGGAGCTAAAAAAGCAGACACCACTTCAAATGTGGTGTTACTTCTTCAGCCTGTTATTGACAAATACACAGTGACTTCAACTTTAGTCTTACAAAGAGAGCATCTGGTATTTGCAACCCATTTGCTACCTTTCTCATGTCTTTATTACCTTCATTGCTTGGCATTCTCCATCCTGACAAGTCATAATTATATCTTTTTTTTTAAAGGTATGTTACGGAGGTAGGAAATGCTTGTACTAAGCATATGGTTCTGAATACATACGTATAGCTTCAGATCCTCTATCTGCATCTAACTACTTCTTCTATTTAAAACAAAACAAAACCCCCAAGCCCCTTATTTTTACCCTTTATTTTTTCCCCATGTACCTTCACCAGATGTTTCCTAGTCATGTGTGTATTTTCCAAATGACAGTTGGTCTAACCCTTTCTCATATCTACTTCTTTCCTGTTCTGAGTGTCACTATGAATTAATATTTTAAATTATTTGTAATATCTGTTTGTGTTAATCAGTTTCTGCTTAGGTAATGTATGCCAAATTTTTAGCCTTTTTAATCGTTCCCAGCTGTGCTGTCCTTTCTTGTAGCACCTGTGAATAATACAATATCATTTAAATTGATGGTGTACCATCAAGGGAGGAGCAGGAAAAGAGATGATCAAAGTTAGAAATGAGAAATCTGTGTTATATAAGGAAGAAACAAAGATGGGTTATTTTGGAGAGGAAAAAAGTAAATGGCAGTATATAAACTTACGGAATTAAATGGTGCTGCTGTATTAGGTGCTCTTCTTTATCTTCCCATGGCACAAAAAGATGGTTGCAGGCAGTAAGAATGGGAAAGCTAGTTAAAAATCTGCCAGTGCTCTTGTGGTTGTTGAGGAACCCGTGCTGTTTGGAGGGTTTAATATTGTTAATTTGTTGCATTTGTGACTTCTGCATTTTTCAGATCAGTGGATTGCTTATACTAAGATTGCCAGAGATAAACAGTTGTTATGAGCAATGTTGGTGCACCTCCTGTTTTGTTAGTAGCGAGAGGGGCGATGGAGCTTTGTCTGTGATACAGTTTCTTGTAACATTCTCATAGTGGTAAGAAAGGGGAGAAGGAGGATTTAAGGGGGGTGTGCTGACCTCTAACTCATTGAGGAGAAACTTTTATTTCTGATGGAAAGCTGAACCCAATTTTGTTTTTATCAGGTTCCACGCTGGAAAGAAAAGGTAATTGCATGGAAGTTATGTTCAGATTTTTGTAAAGTATCTGGTCTAATAGCCAAGGAAGGCAAAACCTGACTTGGGATTAGTTTTACATGACAGTTCTTGTCCTTCCAAAATAATTGTCCCCTTGCTGTAACACCCATGTAAGCTGAGATAGGTTATGTCCTGAGAGTAGGCTGATTTTGTTGGGTTTTTTTAGATGTACGAAAAGTGAAGAATCAGATGTAAGGTGATATGTGAGTCTGTGAAAGGAAACTATTAAGACTCTAATCAAGGATATAAAAGCCTAATCTCTCTCTCTTCCTACCATTGAAGATCACTACCCAACTTTTGAAAGGCTTGCCTGCATCTGAGATGCAGACTGAAGGACTTGCTCTTGGCAGAACTGGTCTTTATTTACAGAAGGAGCTGTAGTCATTCCCTGTGCATTCATTCTTCGTAAAGAAGGTTGGAGCATGCTTATTCTACACCAGAACAATGTGCTTGTACCTATGATTTGGTCAGCTTTTCTGTTTGGCTGGTCTGTGCCAACACATTCCTTGAAACTGCATCTGTCTGCCTGTGTCCCAAAATATTAGAAAGATGCTGACTGCTGAGGACTCAGTCCTGTATTTACCATAATATGGAGAATGTCAGTCGTCTTTTTTTTTCTCAGTCCTCCTTTCTGACTGTGAGGTGTTAAAGGTGTTTTCTACTTTTGACTTCACAGACTCTTATTTCCTCCTAAAGTTTGGTGTTTCTGCTCTTTTCAGAAAGATTCCCCCCCCCCGGCTCATTTGATGGCTTGAGGAGAATCATCACAATTATTTGTGCTCTTCTAAGAAGACTGAGAAGGGAAGCAAAGACCTTGGCTTTCTCATGCTTTTTCCTGAGCAGAAAAAACACAGTAAAGGTTTTTCACAACCACACAGAGAAAGTATGGGATTTCTATAAGCACATGCAAGATTTAGATCTTCTAACATATGCTTATTGGCTTTGTTACAATTTTGTCATCAAATACCTTACCTTAATTTTTCTCTTCTGCTTCTTTTTTTTTTTTTTGTTCAGACTAGTGATAGCAGGACAGAATGAAGTAGAACAAACTATGTTTCTTTTTTTTTATAAACTGATTGACATGAAAGGGAAGGGGTTACATTACTTTCTTATTAGTTGTCCAGGCTTTCAGATAAGTTTAGTAGTCCTGAAAGTATTAATGCTAGTCTGCCAGAGTGTTTCTAGTCTTGTCTTTTTTCAGTTTCTCTTTCCCTTGTGTGAATAATTGCCATTTGAGTCAGTAGTCCTGCTGGATCCGATCGGCAGGCACTGCCGTTGCTGTTCCTGTTCTGTATCCAGACAGCCTTGGTAGCTGAAAGGATGTAATTTTATTGATAATACTGTGTTATATAGGAACTCTATTCTTTTGGGGCAGTACCTTGCTATGCTGACACCAGAAAGATGATCATTGTCCTGGAGAACTTTTTATAGGTAACTTATAAGACAAAAGAGAGAGCAGATGGGTGTTAGCGGTAACATCAGACAGTACAGAAAAGAAAGTGGTGTAGCTGGAAATAGTTTCAATATGCCAAAAGAGCCTGATCCCAAACTGGTAATTCCCTGTGAGCTGGATGGTAGAGAAGAGTTTGAAGGAGGCAATTAGAAAGAAAACAGTGAATGTGCAGGTATTTTGGGGGGACCTTCCAAGCACGATGGGTACTTAGGGTACATTTCTAACCCTGTTATACTGAGGCGATGCTGGCTACTGGCTCCCGGGGCTCTCGGGCTCACCTAAGCCAGTGTTCTTGTAATGTGAAATTTGTACACAGAATATGTATATGCTGGGCTTTCTTTTAAAGCCTTAAATTAGCTGGACTCTACTTTCAGTGTACGGACAACTACTGTTTGAATGCAGTGAAGGCAGCAGACTGTGAGCTTTAAGCTCCCCCTGGTGGCTATATACTACAGTTTAAAGCTTACCTGTTGCACTTGTCTGTTCTGGACAGTTTTGAGATCTAAGTATGTAATGTATTATTAAAATATTGTGATTTTTAAAATTAATACAGGAATATGATGTGCTGTATGTCTTTCCAAGGTGCCAAAGGTCTTCCATAAACAGACTTCAGACAGGTAGAAGAGTTAAAATAATGTAAGGTTAGAGGTCTCTTTTCTAGTTATTGTAAGCATAAGAGGGTATTTCCCATAAAACTTTAATTCTGTCGGTTTTTTTAATGGTGCCATAATTTGCTGCTGATGTCCCTGAAAGTCCCATAAGTATTACAGAACACTGAAAATAGATATGATTTCTGTATGACAAACTCAAATGTGCTTTGTTAATGCAAAATCAGTTCAAGATCAGGTAGCCCTGATTTGCTCTTCTTTCTCTAAGAATTTGAATATAAATGACCCCAAACTTGCAAAATATTACGCTTTGTCATTTACACCCAAAGGATTCCTTCTAACTTGGCTGTAGTTAGTGAGGCTTCACAAGACTTCAGAGCTGTGAGCTGCAAGGTCAGTACTGCTGAAAGGGCAATGTCACTCCACTCCTTTTTCTCCCCATTGTGGCACTGGCTCTGGCACTTGCCTGACTTCTTGATGCTTATTAAAGTAATAAAATAGTGCTCATTCCCCTTGCCCCTCCGCCCTTTTTTTTTTTTTTTGTGGCCTAATTGATAGAAGGGATAATGCAAGGAGGTGACAAGACCATGCAGGTGAGAGCAAGAGAGGAGTGGGACCTTTTCTTTTGGTAGAAGAGAGTTATTAAAATAAGTCATTTGTCTCAAGAAATTTGATTCTTAGTTCTCACAAAACTTCATTCACCAAAGCTGTGTGTTCCTTGAGACTTCAGAGTATTCCCATGGCATTGCACAGTAACAGAGACTGTAGATTAAGTGCACTTTAAATGGTAATTGGTGCTGAAAAAATCAGCCTGTCACAAGCCATTATGTCCTATACTGTGCTGGCTTATGGTGAACCAGGCTGGGGGACTGATCCAGATGAAAATAACCTGCCTTTGGTGGGATGCTTTTCGGTGATCACTTCCCCAATCTGGTTCTCTGTGTGTTTGCAGAAATGCTTGCCCATACAACGGGGAAAAAAGTGTGCACTGGTTTTTTGTTTGGTTGGTTTGGTTTATTTGCGGTAGCACTGACTGAAGTGCACGTCAAGCTGTTGCTGTATAGGTCACTCCTGCGTTTTTGATAACCTGCTCCAAATATTCTTCTGGCATTCAGTACAGCTGGCTCCGCAGTGAATGTAGCTAGAGTCCACACAGAGAAGTACTGTCCTTCAGACTGCAGAAAGCATGGGTGGTTGGCAACAGCTCCTGCTGATGGCTGGCTGCATGCGGGAGAGTTGAGTTTTTATCACAGAAGTGTGACGTGCCCCAGTTCATTGAGGCTGCTTCTTTACAAGTTTAAATTTGCTTAAAAAGTTATTAAAAGTTTGGGTTTCTGCATTGCGTTAGAGTTCGCTGAAGCTTGTTGTCCTGGAAGGATTCGGGTACTGCCATGGAGCTTACTTCTGTGTCAATTGTTCAGCAGTGCGTAATGCCCCAAATATCAGGAAGCTTATCTGTGTGCAGCCTGCTGACTTAGAGCCTGAGACGCTGTTCCGAGCACGTGGAAGACAGACTTGAACTGAAGGCACGCTGCCATCTACATGTGTGCACAACCTGACACGTGCTGCCGCCTACCCAGAGGGGGGGACATGGACAAACACTGATTTGTCCCCAGAGCTGGTAAGGTTGAGCTGTCCTGTATACGTTCAAATCACGGTCCAGGGAGGTCCTGCCCTGAACTGGCTGTAGCAGAGCAGGTTTGTGAAGGGACAGAGCCTTTATTCTGCATCCACGAGGATTTTTTGCAGCCACCTTCTTCCACTTCTCTTTTTGCTCCCTTCCCAAGGCATTTGTAATATTTGCACTGGAAAAGTTGTGAGGGTTGGAAATTTGCTGTGTAAGAAGGAGCACAGCTGTTTACTAGGACCCCCTTGATCTGAGGATCAGCAATCTGCTTTCCTTTGCTTCATTTAGATTATTGAAGAAATGACTGAGGAGCAGCAGCTTTAATCTGTGGTGTTATTAGCTTGTATTTGAATCTTCTGTTGTCTGTGCTGTGTCAAGGGTGAAAGAATTAAATCAGATTTGATATGTTTTATTTACTGGAAGATATTTCTCTTAAGTTAAAAACCTTGTTCTTTATGCTAAGGTCTTCATGCTTTTATTCCCAAAGCAGCAGGTACAAATCAAAACCAAAAGATATGTGGCACATATGTTCTCCTCAGATTGGCAGGGGCAGGAGTTGAGTTTGGAGTTTGGAAGTTCAGCTGCAGTTCAATAACCTACTCTGTCACCTTGACCCGTCTCTGTAGTTTTTATGCAATCTTTCTACGTGAGCATGTTCCTTTCTCAAAGGTGCATCAGTTCAGCTTACGCTCCCTTGTGGTATCAATCCCCTGTAAGAGTATTTTGTACCGTGTGCTTGTTCAGATAAATCCCAAATAGCAGAAATTGGAGAATATAATGGCAAAAGTGGAGAGCAGTGTGGTGTTGTGAACAGCCGATGTTTTCTGCAGGGTTGTTTTTACCTTGTGGGACAGCGGGGGGTGATCTGAGGGTTGCTTGGTGAGGTGAGGCTGCAATACAGGCCGTTAGCTCTCATCCGTGCTCTGTAGGTGATATCCTAGCTCGCAATGATCCAGATTACCACTTAGTTTCATGCTTTACCTATAGTTGATTTTCAGGTAGAAGCCACCATGGAGCTGGCTTTCAGCAGTAGTGGAGCAGCAGGTGCTACCTGGGCAGTTAAGGTGCCCATGATGTAAGGGGATGGATATATAAGAGGATGGGTGTAGGCAGCTGGGGAACTGCTGTAGCCATCCCCAAACAAGCTGACCCCTCTCTCAAATTCAAGCCCTCACTCAGTCTTTAAGATGTCAACTTTAATGTGAAACACTAGAGGGTAGTATGTTACTGCCAGTATTTTATTTTAGACCATATCCATAGTCATGATTTTTTAATCCCTTGAATTTATTATACAATTCAATATTTTAAAACAGGTGTAGAACTAAAGAAAAAATAGTGCTTTGTTTCTGTGACTGTGAGCATGGTGTGCAATGGTATTTTTGGTTTGAGTAGGAAAAGGTTTGGGTTGAGTGTAGACTTTTATCTTTCTTCAGAAGCGTCATTAGGAACACAGTACTTAGAATTATTCACTCTCTGCCGAATGTCTCAATATTCACACTTATGTGTACTCAACGTAAATACATAGTGGTATATAAGAAGAGATCATGACTGACAAAACAGCAGTTTTACCGAGAGATACTTGGTTTTGATGTTTAACAAGGCAAATATTTATAAGTTCATTACATTGCTCATATGTATTTGCAATTGGGGTGGGGTTTTAGTACTTGAATAACTTCATTTTTTTTTCTCTTTTCTTTCAGGCACCACCTTCCATGGTCAATAATGAACAACGCCAACATGCCGAGCACATATTCTTATCATTTAGAAAATCAAAATCACCATTTGCTGTTTGCAAACACATTTTGGGTAAGCTTTAATAAGTTAAGCATGTACCTGTTTTTATAACTGGAACTGTGCTGTTCTTCTGCAGCTGAGAATACGAACATTAGTTTTGATACTTTTTGATGGAGGTACTTTTTGATGGAGCATGAAGCCTGTTGCTGCCCTTTGGTTTTGTTTCTGGCAGCTTTAAAATCTGAAACATGCAACTTCGTGTAGCTAAGTTCCTAACTGATTTAATAGATTCAGGTTTCTTCTGCTATGTGATTATTGTAATACTGTCTAACCTGTGGAGCTTGTAGAGCTGCCTGTTGTGCGATTGCTTGGCTTGATGCTTCCTATTGAATCAACCAACAATGCAATTTTATATACTTTTGGCAGATTTTGCACTGGTGCTGAACTTTTCCACGGTGAGAATTTATTTCAGGTTGAATGTTAGTAAGTTGCTGTTAACAGCCCAACTGCTGTGTTTAAAACAGAACAAAACAAGAACAACAAAGTAGTTAGAAAAGTTTCTGTCCACCTGGTAGAAGCAATAGAGTATTGATTCAAAGTTTTGTGGGACTATACATGTGGAGAAAGGAAAGAGATAGGTAGGTATCACCTTTTATCAGAAATTTCTTGGGTTTTAATGGAAATGCTGTAAATGTGATTGTGTTACAAGTCTTTAAAAACAAATCTGTTTTTACAGGCGCTATAGAGACTTATTAGTTTGGCAGCTAAATAATCTGAAAATTGCAGGAGCAGTAAGCGTGTAAGATTCCTGCTCAGCACTGCTGTACTGACCAGATGTGAGTGTTGGGGGGAGGCAAGGGGAGAAGTTTCAGTGAAAGCTGACTCTGAAAGCTGGTGAGGAAAACCTGGAAATTTGTGGAAAAGAACACATGCCAAAACCACAAAAAGCAACTTTTCTTTCAAAGACTTTACTAGAATGAACAGAGAAATATTAGAATTATTTTTAAAATATGATTATTTTCATACTTAAAATATTATTTTCATATTTAATTCATTTGACAGTAATTTTTTTAAGTTATTTCTAAATTTACTGGATTAGAGACATAGGATTCATGAATATTGTGATGTCAATATTGCAGTCCTACTACTGTGTTGTTGAATTATACTGTACTATATTGAGCAGGCTGTGGTTCCTTTCCTACACTCACTCCCCAACCAAAGTTTTTTCTACAAATGAGTTTCTTCTGGTTTTAGTATATTATATTAGTACTTCATCTGGTCCTGAAGACTGTAACCATGCTTTTTGTTTTGTGGGTCTGCAAAATTGATGCTTTTTATTTTCACATTGATTTTTACAGAATTTTAAGTGGGCAAAAAACATACTTAAGTAACTTTGCAGAACATTCTGGTCTCTCGTAAGTGATGTATTTGTCACTACTCAGAAGTAAATAATGGAAATTTATGAAATAAATACCTAGTAGTACTATCTGTGCTAAGGGATACATCACTGCATCTTGTTCTCGAAGGGAATACAATTTAGCATTAATAATGAAATATCACTGCAGAAGGGAATACAACTTAGCATTAATAATGAAATATCACTGCAGACATTTTTCTTTTTTTTCTTCTGAAATGTGGATGGTTGGAAGGAATGTGATCCTGTTTTTAATACCTTTTGGATGTCTAGAAATACTACATCCTTAAACTGCTCATATGCTATCACCATTGAGAAACCAGGACGTTTCCACATGGGGCAGGTTTTTCCTGGCAGTGGCTTCTCCAGTAGGCAGTTGTGATGCTGAGACCTGGAAATGAGAGACTTTTCCCAAAACTTTGCGCTTCATGAGTAAGTGTTTGTATGGTCTGGACAGAAAGAACAGCTGGTTAACACCTGGGAGGTGAGAAGGGAGAGGAAGGGATTATGAAATCAGGAACCAGGAAGGGAAACAAGCTGTTCATGATGAATAAAAGGGTTCAAGTGTACTGAAGGGATATATGCAGGTAGGGATGGGTAGGAACCAGAGGATCAGAGCAGATGGGTTTAAAAAGAAACAGGGGGGAAAAAGGGTCAAGATAGGAATTGGAATGGAGGTAGAGAGAGATAACAAGGATGTTGACAGCATTCGTGGAAAGAAGAGTGTACGAGCGATACAGGGAGAGCAATGGAGATGATGAGCATAAAGAAAAGGGGAACAGCCACTACCATATAGTTTCTTTAGGAACCTGGAGTTGAACCCAGGAAGCATGAGGCTCTACGTTCTTCTGCTGTAAGCTTATAGCTCTTAAATGTACTGGCAAAACTTGTCCTGTCTTTCTTTAGTAACTTCATGTAGAGGATAGTGGTCCTCTGACTAGTTATAAGCTTACACCGAGTGCTGATCGTCTGTGCTGTTAATGATTGCAGTTGTGTATCTGCAGTACTTGACACAGAGGAGAAATTCCATCCACTTTTTTTTTTGATAGCATTCTCTTTTTGTGTGAGCTTTGTATGGTTTGAAAAGCCAAAGACCCAGAAGGTAGAAAATGCCAGAATTAAAATACCCATGCAGGAATAATCTGGCTCACTTTTATGTGTGTGTTAGACATACACGTTAATCTTTTAATTAAGTGGTTACATAGTTTTCCAAATTAAGCTAAGTAGATTTAAAGGTGGTTTATTTTGATTTAAGCATGTTTACCTGTGTAGGGTTTAGATTTGGAGCCTGATTAAATTACTTAAAAACGTTTTAGCAAATTGGCTGCTATCTTGGATATAGAACTTGTATATAAAGGTAATATATATTACGAACTTGTGTGTATATAATCAAGGGAAGAAACTTTGTTTTGTAGTTATTTAAAGCTCATCATCCCCTGACTGAGGCTTTCTCGAATAAACCATTTTTCTAGTCCCGGCAGGTTGCCCACCATAGCTCAAACTCCGCTTCTTGTTCAGGAATTTTATTCCACCATTTCATATTTTATGCTTTTGCTCCCCGCCGGCTACGCCTTTTCCGAATGCTCTTTCTATGTTTCCTACAGAGCTCAGAATGTTTTGAAACTGGCTACTGAGATACTACCTGCTATTTCTAAGTTAAAATTTTTAAAAGCAAGGGAACAAAAACAAAAAACAAAACAAATCTCTGTAGCTTTCTATCGTCATATAAATTAAATTCATATTCTGGGGTTTTTCCATAAATTATATTTTGTAGTCACACAAACTGTCACCTTTTTCCATAACATCTTTTTCTAGTTTCTTTAGTGCATCTATATACAAAGTAATCACATATTCAAATAATAAGGGCTAGTGATTCCTACACTTGTTAGAAAGTTATATTTTGATTACCTCAAGATAAATACAGAAGCTTAACATAATGTAGAAAACCTTAAATACACCAGTCTGTAAAACTTTTGTTGTAATAATTAAACACAAATGTTATCTTTATGTGTAAGTGGACTTGCTTCTCATTACCATCCATAAAATACATGTAATTTTATGCACTGTTGGTTCCAAAGGCAAGCACACGAATGATAGAAGAATCTTCAGTTCTGGCATGCCTGACAATTTAATCATATCTTAATATATTGTGATTAATTCTGTAATTTTTATTTTATTTTGTTCCACAGTTGTGTTAACATTCTTATTCTTGATTTTTGACCAGTCTCCTCATGCAGCCAACTTTTCTTCCCCTAAGCCTCTGATTCAAATAATATTGGACAATTTGATAATTGGGTTATTGGTTTCCTCTCCCTTTTGAGGTGTAAATTCTTTGTCTGATTTCATAGCAACAAAATTCCATTTAATAATAAATTAACTAATAGTAAATTCCATTAATTTTTTTTTGTTAGAAATATATACAAGCTAAATACTTGTACGTCTTCTGATGCTCAAATTGCCTTTGTTTTTCCCCACAGAAACTAGTAAAGTGGACTATGTCCTTTTTCAAGCTGCTACAGCGATAATGGAAGCAGTTGTAAGAGAATGGATTCTCTTGGAAAAAACTAGCATTGAGTCACTGCGAACGTTCCTTCTAACCTATGTCTTACAAAGGCCTAAGTAAGTATAGAAAAAACACCTCTGAACGTGTAGGATTCTGCATAAAGTCTGGGTTATCCTTTTGTTTCCAAGGGTAGCAGTGGAAGACATTTCAACAATAATTTGTTGTCCATTCTTAACGCTTCGTTGAATTCTGTAGAGTTGCCAGCTTTTCCTTATGAATTCACACAAATGTTTAAAAAAGAAAAGAGTATAAAATTTTATTGAACACTGATATTCAAAATTACTTGCAAACGTATTTTTACAATGTTGTTTACAGCCTTCAAAAGTATGTTCGGGAGCAGATTCTATTGGCAGTAGCGGTGATAGTGAAACGGGGATCACTAGACAAATCAATCGACTGCAAGAGCATTTTTCATGAAGTCAGCCAGTTGATCAGCAGCGGTAACCCCACTGTGGTAAGCATTTTATTTTCTTCTTCAAGATTTGAGCAATCTTTATCAGTAGCATAAGCTATATACTTACTGACTGCAAAGTCTTGTATACTTCTCTTATCTAAAAATAAAAATTAGTAATTAGGTTGATAGCTATTCAAGCAATCATTTACCAAGTCGGAGATTTTTGAATGAGAACGTTTTGGGACTTGTAGTAGTATGTGTAGTTCTTTGGTACACAATTACAGCGTATTTCTTAGGGAATAGGTTTCTCTCAATAGGCACTTTAACGGTCACTGATGTGATGGGGGTGTTTTTTCCTGTTTCTCTGCGTTTCTTTAATAAAACAGCATGATCTAAAATGGATTTTCCATTAGCTGGCAGGTTTTCTACACACTCTGTCCTTCCATCTGTGCAGTGCTGCACCCTCCTGTGGCTCAGCTGTTGGAATAGGCTACCCAGCAAGAGGCATAGGCCTCTGCTGTTCTCTGGGAGACGGGTAGGTGGAGAGAAAGGGGTATGAGGAAGTAAAATGTGGAATGGAAATACAAAACTTACTCTAGATTTAATGTCATACTACTAGGGGTAAGTGTTACCTTCCATACTGAGCTCAAAGTGGAAACAAGGTGTCCAATATCTATCTATGCATTTAGTGAAATTCCGTTTGCTATGCCAGGAGATAAGTTTAGAATAGGTCATAATAGAGGCATGTAACTAGAGATTAGAGAGAGGTGATTTTTCTCCTACCAAATGCAAATCGAAGATTATGTAGATTCCATGCTGAAACTTTTAACTGAAGCTTTTCTCAAACAAAACAAACCTTGAGGGAACAGACTCCTAACATTGCCGAGCATTTAGAGCAGCAGTTGTACTAGATGTGAGTGGCAAGTGTTTAACTCTGAAAATTCGATCAAAATGTACTAGAAGTAATGCAGCTCATGTCATGGTCCTAAAAATAGTGTGTCACCTCTGAGCACAAGTGATATCCCCCCCAGGGTATGGAAATTTCAGTTACACTTCTAAGCCTTAATTTCACTGTTATTTAGCTTAAGGAGAACATTTCAGCCTTTTTGATTGTGCATAATTTGGATAGAAATGGGTATTTGTTTAGGAGAACAATGTTAAGTTCATGCTTTTTTCCAGGGAACATAGCCTTGTAGTTAAAATGGAGTTACAACTGAGATTTTCAAGTTTTTTGAATGCTGGTATGTATGCTTATGTATGATCCTTCCATAAAGATACAAAAGTGAAGTAAATAGAAACCTGGATGGTGACAGGGAAGTCCTCTCTGAACTAACTCTTGCACAGTCCAACTTTTGCGGTTGTATTCTGTGCATGCACTAATAGACACACTACACTGAACACAGCATACAGCAAGCTAAGACTGCCAGCTGTGAGTGTATCACCCTGGGCTTGCTGCGGAACAGAGCACGTTGCAGAGGAGCTGTGGCTGAGGGAAGGGACAATATTTTACTCCCCTCCTCTCCAAGTCACGCTCGTTGCCACTGTACAGAGACCGAGTTTGACTCAGCTTTTCATTTCTCTTTATCTACCCCTCTTCACAAGTATTACTTGCTCCATAGTTTTTCCAAAGTTTTTGTGCTCAGATTTTAAGAAGGGTATTTAAAACGTCTTAAGTATATAAATTCTGGTACGCTAATAGAATGTACTAGTAAGAAACGACCTGTGATGCTGCTGGAACATCTTTTCTGGAAGGCGCAGTATATCTTTGTTAGTCTTTGGCAGGCTGGTTATAAACACGTGCTTCCATGTATGTATGAGGTTTTATATTATAAAATAGTTCTCATTCATAAAAATGTTCTTGTAATCTTCTGAGACTGCTGCAAGGGAAACTGTGGTACTGGCATAGCTTCATGCGACCCAGGACTTGGCATACTCAGTAATAAGCAGTAATAAAATTGTGTGTTAGCACAGTACCAGCCACAACTGAGCTCTGAGTGGGTTCAGGGCACGCCTCTTGTATAAGTGTATAATAACTTTGAAAGGTTGTATGAAATAATTCATACAATGAATTATCTACTTTTCAAATATGGGTGGGTGTTTTTACTAGTATCTCTGTAGTCTTCAGCCATGCCCATCAGGCTGTGTGGAACCACAGTGGTGCAGCTGCCTTGCTGCCATGTGCAGTCTCAGCGAAGGGTGCTTCAGGATACGGTATGAAGCAGTGTAGTATGAAGGGAGTGGTACTGCTTTCAAGATCCAAGTTGTGCCATGCAGTGTTACAGATGTTTCTGCACTTCACTGGAGAGGCGTTTATATTAGTCATTCATAAAAACATGTCTCCAGCTAAGTCAGGGAGGAGGCTAGGATATGGGTGTTGGGAGAGATCAGTAGATGTTTTCCAGCCCTCTGTGCCTCCCTGACTCCTTTCACTTTTTTAACACTTCTTTCCTGTGATGTTGTGTGCACTCTTGCCCCCAGCCCTGTACACTCAAGTTTCAGGAGTCTGTCACATCTTTGTGACTCCCAATTCTCTATTGAGTCTCTTGGTCCCTTTCTGTATGCTTCCCAGACTTCTGCTCCATGTTTCCTCTGACCTGCTGCCCACCCGTTTGTGTCTTCCTACCTGAGGTTCAGTCCAGCAGCTGAGAAATAACATATGGAGTAAGCAGCCAGTCACTTCATATTTAAAAATGTTTAAAGCTCTCAAACATGGCTCTTAGCTGTTGGTAATGGCTTTCTACAGCAGTTTGTAATTGAGAGAAAGTCCTTTTTAAAAAAAGCAAAGTGGTCTCTTGCCTGCTTCCTGCTTGCTGTCTCCTCTCTGCTGTCTCTGAAGCTTCCTGGCCCCTCTTTTTCTTAAAAGAATAAAGTAGGTGCTTAATCTTTTCTATTCCCTGCAACCCTCCACCCAGTTCCTGTCAGACATCTGTACTAGTGTTGTGCATGTTACACTCATGCTCCTTAAAATCTTTGGGACTTTTCAGTAACATGTTGTCAAGGTCAGGACCTGAAGGTTGGTCTAATGAGGAGAACAGCAAATGTAGATGGTTCTAGGTCTTTTGCATGTGTCCTTTTGCAGGATTTGAAATGCTTAATATCTTAACTTCTTGAGTATTAGTTAAAAATATCTTTAGAAATGAATGTATTTTGAGGATGGAACCTGAAGGTATGTTGAGTAATGCTGTGGCAAACTGACATGGGAGCAAGTCTGATGGATGAACTCTTGAGAATGAAAAAATGAAAAGGAGATTCGAAGGAAGAGGAGAGGAATAGTGATGAGAGGAGGAAAAGTAGGCAGGAGATGAAAAAGATGGCTTTAGTATTGAGTAATCCCTTAATAGGGGAACACAGTGTACATGTTAAGGAAATAACAGGGCAGTAAGGAGAGGTAATACTACAGGGATGGGAAGGATGCATGGTTAGAGCCAGGGTTTGAACCTGGAGCGTTGGCTCCTGCTGCCGCTTCTCTGCTGTATGGACCTTTATGGATCTTGTGGAACAAACCTCTGTCTGAGAAGGGAAAGCAAACTATAGAGGGTCTGGCTGCCTATTAATTTATAAATGAGTTTAGGTAGTAATCCTCTGGGAGGACAAGGATTAGCTTTGGAGTTCCTGGTTTTGTTTTTCCTGGCTCCTCCTGTAACATCGATACAAGCCATCCTCCTGCTCGTGAAGGAGAGTCTGTAATCTCCCTCCAATAGCAATTTCAGGATCTCTTTTCAAAATCTTCATCTCTGGGGGACAGAGCTTCTGGCAGTAGACCCAGTATCATGGGCCAGTCTTAAAATGCTAAATACATGTTTTCTATCACTGATTTCAAGATTTTGGAGAAATGTGTGGGTCAAGTTCTTCTTAACTATAAATGCCTTCAATTTCTTGGCCTTTTCTTTTTGTGTTAGAATATTCTGCTTTTGCATAGCTGAAGGATTTTGTCTGTCCTTCATCTCTGTCAGAAGCACAGGAATCCTGGCAGCTAAGGTGACTGATTCCCAGGAGGAGGAAGTGGTCTGCATGTGAATATGATCAGATGGACATTGTTTAAAACTGGACTAGGGTATGCATCACACCTCGATTTCTTCCAGAATATGGGTAGGCACATGCAGAGGGGTCTAACTGCTGTAGACTTGACGCAGGACTGGGAAGCAACAGAAGCTGTGTTTTTTAAGATCTACAACGCATACAGTAGAATGTATTCTAATATAAAGCTCCGTACCTGAAGCCTAAATTTTTCTGTATATGCAAGAAGACTTGTCAAGACTTACTGGAAGAGCTCTGGGATTCTAACGGTTCCATCTCTCTCAAAATCTCTACACCTGTTGGTCTGTTTCCCAGTGTTCATGGTTGGGCTAGAGAGGAGATTCAGATGCTTCAGGTTACTGAAAACTGCTGAGGAACGTGCTGTGGATGGCTCTCATGTGAACAGTGGGAAATATTAATAAGCAGAACTCTAGGCATTAATCCTCATTGACATTAATCTATCAATAATAATGGCTACATAGGTAGCTAGTTACATTTATTTAGCATTTATGGTTCTTATTTCTATTCTTTAAAAGGAATTTTACTTCTGGACCCCTGTCTAGCTGTTGCTGTCTCATGTGGTAGGGTAGGAGTTGGAGAGGCTCTCACGACTTTTACATTTTGGCAAAAACATATGTATTATTTTCTCCCCTCTACCCTCAGCTGTATCTTCTGGTCTAATAAAATTATTACCTTGTCCTATGAACCTTACTGCCCTTGAGACATCTTGAGTATAAAAAGCAGATGGTAAACCAGGATATTTAAGCTGTTTCCTTCATGCTGACAAGTGGTCTATAAAGGCCCAAGTTAGCGTGTTAAAGATTGGTTTGGGCATTTTAGGGATCCAGAAACTACTCCAAATATGAGGTTAAAACTCGGTAATTGAAATGTAAGAGAACTTTAAAACATAAGTATTTTTCTTAGTAGTTTATTAACCAGGGTGCCTTTTAAAGTTTTCTGATTTTTCTTTTGAAAGAGAGCCTACTTTACTGGAGATGCAATACAGCAAGACTCCAGCTTAGTTGCTTAATAACTTTAATAGTAGAAATTGATAGCGCCCAGTATTATCATTTACAATAGAGCTACAGTTTCAAAGACAGGGTTGGGAAGGGAGGAGAGAGGTGTGTCCCCTGTTCTAGGTATGGCATCCAGGACTCTTCATTTCCTCAATTCTGCCATCTCATGAGACGTGCGGGTGTGGAGACCCACACCTGTAGACCTCAGAGACTCACTGGGAAGGAAGAAATGATGCCTTTCCATGTGTTACACCTATATTTCCTTTATTACTGTGGTGACACACAAATAAACAGGCTTAAGAGGAAAAGCCTCTTTAAGAAGTTTATTGACCCTAGCTGCTTCGTCTTTCGTCCCTCTTCCTCTCAGAGGTACTGCCCTTCTGAATATGTATGTTCAGTAATAGACTGATCTGTGTGGAAGTCTAGTTAAAAACAACCAGCCTTCTCCCTCTCTCCCTCCTGCCTTTTTTTTTTTTTCTCCTTTAAGCAAATCTGCTGTGGAGCACAGCCGTGTAACGCAGCTCATTTGGTATATCTGGCAGTGTGGCAGGCAGACGTGGACAAGAAAGACCAGGAATGAGCACTGGGAAAAGTGGGGGGACAAGGGACACCTGCCCACCAAAGAGCACTTGCCAGGATGATGTGTATTTAAAGCTGGGTGATACTGGTGGCGAGCTGCGTGGCTAGTCTTTACTATTCATTATTTTGACTTTAGTTGAAACTCTTGGATTTGTTCATGCAACTACTGTAGGAGTGAAGATTCAACTGGTGCCTTTCAGACAAGAAACTGGAAGATATGTTACCTCTAGATAAATGGTTTTCAGACCTTCACTTTTTTTGATGAGATTACCTTTTTTTTTTCCTCCTCCTGATTTCTGCTTCACAACTTCGCCTGTCCCCAGAGAAACAAAGAAACGCATGTTTTGCACCCTAAGCTCCAGGAAACTCTGCCTGGACCTCTTCCATTATTAGTAGAGGCTGCTACTTCCCTTCTCTCTTTGGCCAAAGCCTGCATGCTTCACATGCCACAAGATCATCTTCCTGTGGCCACCAGTGATTCACAGAGGAATTGGTTTTCTCTTTCTCAGCTCAACCTTGGGGGTTTCCCTCGCTTGGTTTGCCTGGTTCCCCCCAAGGAAGGGAAGCAGAGTCTTGCCCATTGTGCCACTGCAGGTATGGTGTGTTAACCTGGTGTTGCTCATCTGTCTTTGCACCATGGCACAGAAGGAATGGGAGGAAAGGGGTGCACTGCCCAGCCAGTCCCTTGCTGCTGACAGCACAAAACTGCAGCTGTGGGTCCCATTCCTATCATCCTGTCCCTGCTCTACGGCTTTTTTCCACCAGTTGGCTCATTTGGGAAGGAACAAACAAATAAAGTCCAGTGGGTTCTTCCTGGTGCTTGCTTATATTTCTTCAGAATATATTCTGGTTTTCTTTGGTTGGGAAGTACTACTTCAGCGCCTGGGTTCAACCCCGCCACCCCCTCCCCGGCTTTGCAATGCTCACAAGTTGAAAAGCTGGAGTGGCCCCAGTTATTCTGTGTACGTAATGGTATTTCTTTTGGTCCTGTGGCCATCCTGTTAACCTTTCCATTTGGAGTTGAAGCTTACATTCTAGGGATTTAGACACTCTGAAAATGTTAGCAAATACAGCTGTGCTTGCTTATTCAAGGAAGTTAGGGAAGAAGTCTATTACTGCCTTTATAAAGGAAGCCTTGCTTTAAACAATTTATTTGGTAAAATTGCTTTTGACACATTCTCACTACAGAATTTTATCACCTAGGAGCAGCACAGCAAATTCTACCTCTGATAGATGTACTATTTGATTCTTCCTGCTCTTGTGCAAGTTAAAATTAGCTGGTTTAGTGATATTATTAAATGCTTCTTGTGGCTTCCCTTTGGTTTCAGTAACAGAGTTTACATTATATGGATGGAGACAAAAAGTCCTCTAAATGCATATTCAGGCTGGCAGTGATCTAACATAACAGGGTAGATGTTACGATTTGCTCTGTTCAGGCAAGACCTTTATACTTTTAAATATACTCATTTTCCTGTAAGTATAAATGAAACTTGCAGAAGATGGGGGGGGTTGCTTGACAGTTTAGGTTTTGTAGTAAAATGAATGATTTAATCAAGCCTCTGACAACCTAGCTGTATCTCTGCTCTGAATTTCAGAACAGAGGAAACACTTTTGGTATTGTAGTTCATTCTGCTTTGTCTGTTGGCTTTTTCTGCCTTGGAGCTGGTGTACCACATGTCCATTTTTTCCTAAGCTGTATTTGAACTCTTCTTCCTTTCAGATGCTTTGTAACCTAACTACCCTCAAATGAAGCAGTTCACTTATTCCATGGGCAGTCCAGGCACAAGTGTGAAATCCCTTCAAACGTTATGGCTTTAACTTTTGTTATAGGGGACATTCCATTTGGAGGAATAAGTTGCATTTACCTTCTGCATCTGAGTTTTATATATTGTATATATATATATGTTGTTTACTGTTAAAATGGTGCATGGTCTTTCTGTAGTGTCTGTGTTTTATTAGAATAATTTAAAAGGAAAACCACTAAAACGATGTTACTACTGGGTGTCTGATTGCCAAGTTAATCTCTTATCACAAGTCCCATTGATCTTCTGTTTGAGCAGCTGAGAGTCTATTTTATGTATAGCGATCTTTCATGAAGTTTATTCCTGGTAATAAAAGCTAACTGGGGTGAGTGCCAAGCTATTCTCAGAGGCAGTCCGCTCTCAACAAGAGAAGTATTTTATTTTGTTAGATGGGGTTATTGTTTGGGCATGTACTTGTGGCAGAACTAGTGAAATTGCTAGCAAGTGAGTCAAACTAGGTTCAGAGGTGTACTCTTACTGGTATGAAGTTAATGGCATTACTGCGCAATAGACATTCAGATCTGACTTTTAATATGACGCCCAGAATCACATGCATTTTCTACTTATTACTGTATGGTATTATTAAATTTGATTGTTAATCTCTTCTGTGGCTTGGCAAAACCTTAAAAAAAACCACACTACAAAACAACAAAAAAAACCCTTCACCCTAGAACTTTACATGTATTAAGTAAATTCAGTTTTATTATGTGTAAGAGGAAGTAATTTTATTTCACAGAGCATAACTATATTGGTTTGTCTAAAATTATGTTTTTCAGATTTTTGAAATCTTTCTTCTAATAGCCTGCATTTGTGTTGAGGTACTTAGTATCTTCATACCAAACATATATGTAAATTTAAAAAATGTATTTCAAAATATTGGTAGTTAACTTTCAGTAAAGTTACTTTTCATAAAGTAAAATTTTACTTTTAGTAAAGTTTAATTAAGCTTTATTCCAGAGTTTCTGAGGCATTACTGTGTATTCAGAAGAGTTCAGTAGATTGTAGGGCACATGTTCTTTTATGCTAGTTATTTTGTTAATATTCATATGAAAATGACATTCTTACTGCTATGCACAACAATCTATATAAATTCCTATAGTCTTATGGCAGTTTTGGGAAGCAGTGGTGGTTTTGTATGCAGCTCTATGCAAACGCTTGACATTGCAAGGACAGGTTACAGATCTTGATCTGTTCCTCTGCTCTTGTCTGTAAGCTAAACTCCTGGGGGCTGGCACCTACCTTCTAGGAAACCAATCTCAAGCAATCTCCTCTCAGCCTGTTGTTGCAGTAAATTTTAAATTACTGGCCAATATCTTATCTTCGGTCTTCTCCTGCTCTGGTGACCTGGACATACGGGTGTACTTACAATTCCTCATGGATACAAGGGGTAAGCGCAGATGCAGAGAGTGACAGGAGGGCATGGACATACCTGTAGTGCACACAGCACCCTTGGGATGGTGAGGGAATGGGGCAGGATTTGCACCCCAGGAATTGAAATACCAAGGTGAAGGAGTTGGCGGGATGCTGGGAATTCGGTGGGAAGGAGGAGAACGGAGGGATGCAGTGTGCCCTGGTGTTCACTGGGTACTAGGCTGCTGGAGGGAATAAAGTGTGTAAATCTCTAGTATTGTCACACTTCTTTCATGCTCAAAGTGCAGGTGCTGATGTCAGAACTACCTGAAATAGCTCTTATTGAAATCAGGGGGGCAGGTCACTGCTCAAGCTGCTTTATCAGGCTCTTGGCAGATTCAGTCAGCCTAGCTGCATCCATTGCTCTTTACATCTTTGAAGAGATTTCGGTACCATCAATCATAAAATGTAACCTTCCTTTCAAATTTCTCCTTGAAATCAAGAGAAAAGCACACAAAACAAAATCTGGAACACACTTTTATCATGCAATAGCACATTACTATCCAAACAGAAAGGATAAATTATTATATACCATATAAGCAAACTGGAGAAAATGGAAGGAGAAAATGTCTATTATTTCAGCTAATTTTAACTATTTGTTAAATAGTTAACAGTTAAGATGGGAAGAAGCATTTTTTTCCTATTGCTTCTTACCTGTCATTTGAACTTGCTGCTTTATTTTCCAATAATTGACAACCGACTGCAAGTGATGGGTAGTCTGCATCACTGCCCTGCTTGTGCTGTGGCGGTCTGGATGGTGGCTTGGTGTGAAGATCTTTGCATGATAAAGCAGAAGCAGCTTAGCTTTAGCCAGGCTGTTGTACTATTGTAATCATTAATACCACATGGTAATCGTGGTATATTATAGAGTATCAAACTGTACAGATTTGTAGCTGCAACTAATGATATCCTTACATCATGGCTTCTCTGAGCTGAAAAGTATCAGTGCGTCAGTAATTCAAGCATAAAATAAAAACCTGCATTTTAAAGTGTTTAGAGAGCCTTGTGAGACTTCTGCATCTCCTGGCACATAATGAAATTGGGCAGTGTTCTCTGGCAACTTTGCATTATTCCTTTAAAAACATGTATTGTTATCTGAAGTATTGTTCTAAAGCCAAACTTCGGGTTTTGTTTTGGTTTTTTTTAGTCTGGGGGTTTTTTCCCCCTTAGATTAATTATTTTCATGTGGAACTTTTAATGTTGGATTTAAAACTCAGTGTTAGCCTACACTATTTTTTTTTTTTTATCTTGGATCAAATCTGGATTTCCTCTAAATAAAAAATACTTACTGTGTAAATAGCTTACACAATAATTTGGAAATAAAATACTGCAATGTTTGAGCTAATTAGAAATATTTCTAAGTCTAGTATAGAACAGGCAAAATTGCACTTTTGCTGGAGTAGTTTAAAATGTGATGTTGTTTTTCACTGGCTAAAGGTCACTTTTATCATACGTGGCATGTGACAGTGGTGACAGTAGATGAGAAATAGTCCACTTGAAATAAATAGTTATTTCTTTAAAATGGGAAAGCTTGGATTTAGCAACTGATCAGCAATCTGCTGGTCCACTGTATAGCTTTATTATCTAGTAGAAGAGAAAACCCATATATTACCACAAAGCCACTATGTTTGATCTGTCTGGGACTTATTTAGCAAGTAAGAATGTTAATTTAGTGTATACTGGCTAAGATAACTAGTTGTTTGGGGGGTCAAGGTACTGACTTCAGAGGCATTTCTGAACAAAGATGTTGCAGTTGGTGGGTGGATGGCACTGGTCTCAGCTGTTGTATGAGCTTGCATAAATAGTATCATCTCCACTTTAATCTTTCGGGTGTTCAGAGGTAGTGTGCATATTTCTGTTTAACCCCTGGACACTTGCTGGCATGCATGACCCTTTAACAATTCCTATCCCTCTGTCCATCCCTGGCACCTTGGCTCCAAACAGTCTGGGAGGATAGCCAGTAATTTTGAAGTTTTTTGTTAAGAATGTCTCTTTAACAGAAAGTGTTTTCATTTCATCGGTATACAGTTTCTATTGTGCTTGTTACAGCAGTGTATGGCACACTTGTGAAGTACTTCTTGCATCTCCACTGTACATTATTTACTCCCCTTTGTATGTAATGATCAGATTAAAAAATATTAAAACTGGTGTTGATGGTTACTGGACTTTGGCATCAGGAAAAAAAGCTTTTTTTTTTATTTCAAAAAACAGCAACTAAGGCTGGAGCAGTCTGTTTCATAAAGGAAAGTTGGCTTTTAAGTTGTGTTTTAGGATAAGCATTTGATTTGCCTTACCTTAAATTTTGAAAATAAAAAAAGATACTTAAACCTTCAGTCTTCGTGGACCTGTTTCTCCAAAATGAACATGCCTTTTTCTCGTCAATTTTTATATTGCTTCAGAGACATCGTTCTAATAGAGTAGTTTTAAAGGTTCTTTCTGAGGCTTGGGGATGTTGTGCTTTGGAGGGAAGTATCCAAAAGCTTTCAAGCATCAGGACTTTCTGCGTATTTCTCTCCTTTTTTTTCGATAGGGGGAGAGAGGGAAAAGATGTAGTAGGTGGTGTATTGCAGGTGTTGTTTTTGACTAGCTTTTATCACTTTCGGTGGTATAAATTTAATCATGATCAAATACCAACACGGTAAGTGTGGCAAATGCAAAGAAGGGCCAAAAGAAACTTCGGATATTTCAATAGAAATAGGTGGAAACTGAATCTTCCCTGAAACTTAATACCTGTAAAGCCCTGTGTACAGGGAGAGAAAGTAAATAGCAAGGCTGGGAAATGGATTGCAATAAGTTTGTTTCCATTTTGTAGTGATGAGTGCACAGGTGCTAGCTTTTATATTGCTTGAATACTTGAATTTCTTTTGCAAGGATGGAGCCTGGATGATCCCAGAGGTGGTTCACCCAAGGATCTATACTCCTGAAAGTTTGAGTTGTTCTAGTTTGTGTTAGAAGGAACTGAAGTAATAGTTGTAGAAATATGCTAATAAAATAATTTAAGGACAATGTAGGTGGTATTACGTTATTGGACATCTTTTAGTTATATTATTCCCCCTTATTTTTTTTATAGCAAACTTTGGCCTGTTCCATTTTAACGGCGTTGTTGAGCGAGTTCTCAAGTTCAAGTAAAACCAGCAACATTGGACTAAGCATGGAGTTCCATGGTAACTGTAAACGTATATTTCAGGTAAACTAGTTCTGTATAAATATATGTTACCTGTCTTTTTAAAATTTAAACATTAAGAAGCAGAAGTACTTTCTTGTGCCAGGTGCCTTCAGGTACAGTGTGTGCCTAATGGCATTTAATAGGGCAAATATTATATTATAAATGTAGATACTGGCTACTTCAGGAAAGTTCATAATGTATTTTTTAAAAACTTGTATTAAAAAGGTGCAATCCCTCTTTGCCCATTTTATGAATGTAGAGCTACAGGTCTTTATCTGGTTGGACTCTTTAATTCCTTGGCTACCAATTGCAAACAAAACGAACACTCTGTGGAACAATGATAGTCTTAAATATAGCTTTGGTTTAAAGCCAAGGAGAGCTATGTATTTAAAAATATTATTGCAGATGGTGTAGTCTGGTTGTCTCAGATGTATTGTTTGGCCAGGCAGAAATGTTTTTGTGAAGGCATTGCTTTAAACTGACTGTTGTGGAACAACTTACCAACTTTTTTTCATGCCAAAGACCAACGCTCTCCTCCACCAGTTGTTAAAAACATATTGTTAAGTTTTTCTTTTAATGACTAGCATTTATGAGAAGATTTTTTTTTTCCTTATTCTTTACAAACACAATCTGTTAACTTTGGCAAAAGAGTGGGGGGGTCTGACTGACAACTTCAGAATATTTTCTGTATTTTAATGAAAAATAGCGTGAAAACAGAAAATTCTTTTCTCTTTAGAAAAATATTTCTTTTTCATCAACAGTTTAATTCATGACTGAGAGACTCTATTAATATATTGTGTTCGTCCTGACTGTAGGAGGACGATCTGCGGCAGATCTTCATGCTCACAGTAGAGGTACTTCAGGAATTCAGCAGACGTGAAAACCTCAATGCTCAGATGTCTTCAGTGTTTCAGCGTTATCTTGCACTAGCCAATCAGGTCTTAAGCTGGAACTTCCTTCCTCCAAATTATATCCTTTTAACGTCAGGCCCTTTATTTCAGCTGACTTGGGTCACTTCTACCAGGTGATAAGTAAAGTCTTTGTGAGGAGAGAAAAATGTAAAACTTATAAGCCTCATATTTAGTCCTTGATTTATGTTTTCTTCCCTTAGTGCTCTTGGTCACCCCCGTGCTTGCTAACAGATGCTTATATACAGAAGCTGCTGTTGATCTTCATTAAAATTTTAAAATGTTTTATATAAAAGGCAAAACTAGTTCAGCAGAGCAGCCCCCAGTTACGGGTTGATGGTCTATCTCGTTGGTGCAGGGGAGAGGAAAAGCGTAATGTGCTGCTTTAGTGCAGAACCAAATGGTGAAGACGTCTAAGCTCTGTTGAAATTTTATGCAGAGATCTGATCTGTCCTACTTTTCTCCCTCAGAGAAGAGGAGGGGGCAGGTAAATGCCTCATGATCTAGGAATGTGCCTGCTCAGCCGATTCACCATAAAAGAGCATGGTCATATACTAGAACATGCAATAGGTTCTCTTTGGTCTGAAGAAAAAGTATTTGCTAGCTGAGAGCAGAAATGGCATCTCCTTTTATCGGCAATACACAGGTGCCATTGCTTCCATTTTGACATCTTTGTGATGTGTGCTGATTATGAAAGTTCAGAGAAAGGTGGAAGTGGAAAGTAGAGGGGGAAATGGGAATCAGAAAGAGTCTTAGGGGAGAGAACAAAAAAGGTACAAAATTGCTCAGCCCAAAAAATGGGCTAGAAGAATATTGTAGAAATAATCACATTCTCTATTTAGTAGAGGGTTAAGACAGCACTTGCAGTAAAACAATGCCTCTTTTAGTAACTGGACTGTCTTTAAGATGCTCAGCAAACTTTCCAAGAGCCAAATATTTAAGCTGGTTTATAAACTTTTTTTCTTAAAACCTTTTGAAATTGCTACTAAGTTATACATACGGCAGGAATCTGGATGTTGCCTTCAAATCCACTGTAAAGGATTTTATTTGCTTTCCTGGTTTGACAGTCAGAAGGTGATATCTGTGTATTTCTGTTGTCTTTGATTCTGTTCATTATGCAGTGGGCAGCAAAAGCAAAATTTATTTGAAACTGGATATTCCTTGGTTCACATCTGTAAAGCAGAATACCAGTTATATTGTCTTTATGGAAGGTGCCACGGATTAAAAGTAAATATCCCACTCCTATTAATCACTGAAGTGATTTGGCAGGGGTCCAGAGAGGAATTAAGTACATGTGCCTACAAGACTGAGACTGGAGTTAAATTATTGCATCTTATAAAAATTTTTGGAAGACGATTTGGGATTTGTAAGAATTCAAATAATGTGTGAACACTTTTTTTGGTTTTTTCTAAGCTGTAATCTTAAATACAAAGGAAATGCTCTTGTGTTGTGCAGTGGTGGGTAGAGGTGGTTCCCTCTGAATTTTAGTCTTGCTCTGTGCAAACCTCTGATGTAGTCCCAAATACTGATGTTACAGTTTGAAAGTGAAGGCTCTAGTTCTTAATGAGCACTTTATGCTAGGCTAAGGTTTGCAGTGGTGGAGCTAGATATATACAAGCAAGATGTGAAGCATTGGGAGTTCCAGCTTTCATTTATAACTATATAATGTGATTTAGTCTATAGGCGCCAGTAAATGAGTGTTAATTGAAATAGCTAAGCAAGCCATACTGCTCCTTAAGNGCGGGTCTTAGCTGACAAAGATTCAATAACTGTTGGGGTTTAAAGCACCATGTTGATTATATTGTGGCATAAACCTCTCTTCCTTAAGAAGGCTGGTTTAATAGTAACTGTTGATTGTTAGCTCAAGGGCAGTGAAACTTAACTTGACTGTAGTTTCTAAATAGGTAGCACATTACATAAGAACGTAAGAATTGCTGTGTTGATTGATCAGTTGGTATCCTTTTGGTATCCTCTTTCCAAATCTTGACAGTACACATGCCAAAGCAATGGGCATAAATTTAATACTCAAAGCATGGAGTAAAATGATCCATTGTATGCACAAATATATCTTTTTGCCTTTAGNATGATCCATTGTATGCACAAATATATCTTTTTGCCTTTAGATGGTATTTCCCCTGGCAAGATAGTATTGATTCTCAGTATTCCCTACAGCATAACAGTAATCTGCAGTATTTGTATATAATCTTTAGCAAGATTCTTGTATCTCCAAAAAAAGGAAGTAGCATAAATGTGCATTAACTCTACAGTGACCAACGCCAAGAGGCACGTTATTTAAATCACTAAGTTGCAAGAATTACATCAAAACATACAACTTCTCAAGAGTTGTTGTGCTGTTACAGGATAACGTAATATGTGTTACACTGTTAAATGGACAGTGCTGGCACCAATTATAACAGAAGAGTCGTAAGTCTGTATTGTCTATTGCTAGCAAGAAGAGCTGGCATGAAAGAT
>WAAD01009582.1:1594-54850 GCA_013389945.1 Fregata magnificens
CTCCCGCCCGCTCGCCGTCCCCTCCAGCCGGCGTGTGCTCGGCACAGCCCGGCGCTCACCCAGTTTCCATTGAGCCCCGGAGCCAAACCCACTGATGTCACCCAGCGCAGCCCCGGCCCTCCTCCTTCTTCTCCTCCTCCTCCTCCGCCCGCCGTTAAAGGCGCAACCGCCCGCCGCCGTTCCCGCTGCCCTCCCGCCCGGCGTCCCCCCTCAGCCCCGGCGGGAGGGAGGCCTACCCCACCACACAAGGGGGAGTTTGGGGGACGTTTCCCCTCAGCGGCCGCCGGGCTCCCCGCTGAGGGTTTCTCCTCAGCAGGGCGCTGCGGGGTGGGGGGTAGTGGGGCAACAGCCCACCCGTGGCACCCCACTGTGGCGGGGGGCAGCCCCCGATACGGCACCACTGCCGCCGCAGCAGGGTCATCAGCCCTCAGCCGCGCTTGGGGATCCTCACACAAGGGCGCCGGGTCCCATCGCGATGGCGGCAGGTGCCAAGCGGGTGTCCAGCGGGAAGGCCCATGAGGTGTCGGAGCAGCCCCGACCCCACAGAGAGGGTCAGGGCTCCTCGGCCCGCGCCCCTCGGGAGCGGGGGGCACCCCTTGGGTGAAGCACCTGCAAATCCACGCGAATGTCAGCACGCGCACACAAACCCTACCGCGGATGGCTGGAGGTCCACGGGGCACCCACCAGCAGATAGGCGCAAAGCCGGGGTGACCCCCCAAACCCCGGGGTGTTTGGGGGCCAGGTGGCCACCATGCGCCGCAGCGAGCCCCAAAGCAGCTCAGAAAGAGCCAGCTGAGTCGGGGAGAGGCACCCAGGGTGTATCAGACCCGCCCAGGGGTGCAGGACCCCAGCCTGGGGAAGTGTTTGGGGGGTCCCGGGAGGTGGGATGGATGGGGCTGGATGGGCAAAAAGGAGCAAGGTGCTGTTGTGTGGCTGTGGGAGCAGGAGTGCAGGGGGAGGCTGGAGGCCAGCGCAGGGTGAGAGGGAAGGGAACAGCAGTAGGACCTGTGGAGCAAAAGCCAGACGCTGCCAAGCTTCGCAGGAACCAGGATGCCTCGTTAGGGAGGAGCTGCTTCAGCACACACATCACAAAGTCAAGAACTGCAGTTCCTGCAGTCGGGCTAAGGGTGGAGGAGATAAGCGTGATGGTGGAGAGCTCAAGAGCCCCCATACCAGGCCAGCCCCTGTGTGCAGCTAGGCCAGGACCCCCATGTCAACTTCCAAATACACAACGTAAGCACAGGGTGTTAGCACCCAGAGGCCCAAGCTGCAGCCCTGCAGGCACTGTGCGGTGCAGAAAGCAGTCGTTGCTTCAAGTCATACCAAGTTGGTGGGCCGCAATGCTCTGAATCCCGCTGCCAGTCAGCGCCTGCGCTGAGTTGATGGGTCATTGAGACCTGGGAATAGTTCCTGGTTTATGCAACCCTGTGGGAACCGGCGCCGTTTTCCCCTCTCACTGCCAGGCCGGTTTTATCACAGAACTTTGTCTCCATTCCGAGAAGTTAAAATTTAATTGAGTTTTTTGTAGTAATGATGTTTCCCTACACATGCTCCACTGAACCTCTGTAGTTTCACAGCTTACATAACAGCGAACAGATGGGAAGGAAGGTAATAAAGTATGCAGCCGCTGCCGAATCCAGCCGAGGGCTTGCCCTCCTACCCTGGGTGGGTGCACATCAGCCAAGAGGGAGTTTGGTGGAGCCCAACACCACTCACGACTTTGCTACAAGTGGCAGGCCTGTACAGGCACTGAGCGAGGCGGACTCTGCCAGAGAGGGTTCCTGGAAGGACGGATCCGAATCAGATCCCAGGAGAGTCGGCTCTTGGCGTGGCCAGTGGGAGCAGAGTTTGGGGTGATGCTGCCTGGCAGGCGGGTGTAGGGTCTGGAGGGACGGTGGCCATGCCAGCTCTCCCCCTGTTGCTGGCTGAAGTGGCGGGAGGGAATTTGAAGAAATCCCAAACGCAGACACAGCCCTCGGGGATGAAACCGGAATGTGTGTACGGACACTTCAGCTACCTTTATTTTAATCATTTAAGGGCTTAAAATAAGAACTCTTTAATTAGAAACATTCCCTTAATTGAATTGTAATCAAGCTTTTAGTGCTGTTAGCCTGGCTAACCATGTGATCTAATAACACCCACCTTCTTCTCTCCAAGTATTGCCTAGTTACACCTCTTCTTATGGAGTGACTTACGTTAGCGAGCCTGGGCCAGGGGCTGCTGGTTTTGCCTATGATGTGTGTAGCAGCCAGTACCGCGGGGACCCTGTCTCCACCGTGGCTGTCAGTACTCCAGTGGTACAACAGGTAACTCCTGCCCCAGTGTCTAAAGAAGGTAGGTGTTACATATAACACAAGCAGCAGGACCCTGACTAGAGAGAGGTTGGGGCTGGGCTGGGAAGGGGAGAAATTTGAAGGACAGGCAGAATCCATGCTCACAATCTGTGCTGGGTCATCTCCATTCCTCTCCAGTTACCAAACTGGTGTGCAGCAGTAGCCACAAGCATCTTTTCCTCTCTGTGCACCTCTCCAAAAAATGAACATCCCCTCAGGTCTAGCCTTGTATTAGGCACCAGAATATAACAATAAAGGCACATTAAGACTTTGTTTAAACAACAGCATCTGGAAGGCTGTCTAACCTCCCAGACCCAGCAGTGAGCCACAGCCACACTCGTAACCCCATGCCAGGATGAGACCCCAGGAGGCCTCGCCTCATCCCTTTTCCCTGGTTTGCCTGGGAAGGATCTTTGGGTGTAGAACATGGAAGGGAGTCGAGGCTCCCGCCAAGCCCCTTAGCTCAGCAACTGGGGGACCTGCACCTGGGACACCTCATGTCTACCTCTCATGGGGTCCAGACATGGCCAAAGAGTCCCTAGATGATCCAGGGAGTGCTGCTGTTGAAGGCAAGCAGGCAGAAGATGAGCTACATGGGGTGACGCTGCTTGCAGGCCCTTTGGCTGCTGTTCTGTTCTCATGGGAAGGTCCTCAGGCAGTCCCCAGTGCTCACACTGCAATGCTGTAGAGGGAACCCATAGTGATGTGTCTTAGGCTGTCTTGCAGGCTGCTGTATCCAAGGGGAATATACCTCACTGGGCATCCAGCCAGCATCACCACTGCCCACCATGTCATTCCTCGGACAGGAAAGGATAAGAAGGTCTAGAATTGCCCTGTTTATTCACAGTGTCACTGCTGGGTGGCCTTCCACTGTCACCATATATGATATTCATAGCACCTAGTAAAACTCGTGGGAAAGCTGAGCTCCAGTGACCTAGCAGACCTCAGAGAAATGCCAGGTCGCATTTGGCAGCTCTGCCTGATCCACAGTGAGCAGAATCCCATTTCACCCGCTATCCGGAGAGGGACATGCTGCTTCGAAGACCAAAGCCACTTCTTCACAGAGAGACTTGCCCATGCTAGGAAAGTGTGAGGAATCAGGGAAACGGCAGAGAACACTGACTCTGTGCTGAACTTCTACTTCTGCAAGGCCACTGAAAGCAAGAAAAGATGAGAAGTGAGAACAAACACATTTCCACCTGCAATTCAAGAGCAGAGGTTCCCAAGGAGGCAGGTACCCGTGGCTTGACACATCCACCAGAGCAGAACACAGTTGTTCAAAGCATTAACTCACAGTTTATTCAGAACATGCAGCCCCCACTCAAAAAACAATGATTAATGTTCGCAGGGTCTTTTTTATGGGGGCCACACTCTTAGTTTCTCAGTACTTGCCAAATAATAATGGGTTTGCCTTTTCAATACTCATACCAAGCAAGAGAGCAGCATTTTAGAGAAGACCCAGCATTCTTGGAGGGAAGGTCAAATGCAGCCTGCAAGGAGGGGACGCTGATCTGAGCACTTTCCCAGAGCGCTCTGCATTTTAAAGCCTTTTCTACAGTCAAGTGCAAGTCCCCATTCGCATGCAGCAGGGAGCAATAAATACTCCTGCAAATGAGACATCAGGATCCCGGGATAGCACAAGGCTAAAAACAATGCAAAATGCCAAAATAAATAAAACATAGCTAATAGCTACCTCTGAAAAGGTTGCTGTGAGTGACTCATTCAGCATCAGGTAGGAAATCCGCGGCAGGGGCAGGGATCCGGGCCAACACACAACTGTCTCAGCAGTGAGTCACTCCTTTTTCTTCACACTTTTTTTGGGGGAGGGGGGAAGATGATGCTGAGTCCCTGCAAAGAGCCTTCTTCATGACACAGCCCAGACTCATCCAGAGCACCATCCAACCTGTGTGCTGCAGGTGTTCTGTGGAAAATAAATCTGCGGCCACATAATTAAAGACTCAACCATAATTCATATGCATGAGGACATTGAAGGGCAGTTGTACAGCCAGCCTTGGTGCTGCCATTTCTCAGTGATGAGAAATGTGTATTCTGATATAACAGATAGCAATAATGGCCTGTTGTCCTCAGCGAGGAGCAGAGCTGGTGAGAGGCGAGATGCGCTGTCAGGTGGCGTTTGAGGTAACAGCACAGGAGCAGTAAGACTTGGGAAGAGGGCTTGGGAGAAGTCTCTTGTTCAGCTACTGGAGAAATCTGTGGTCCTGGAAACACGAGCTGATATGGCTGTCCTCCCTGCTCCCCTTGTCACCTCCAAGCTTTCCCACTTTTGGCTTCCGTTCTTCAGGCTTATCACAAAGTCCTGGGCTCCGGGCTCGGCCATTGCCCCCTCCCAGGTCCACCTCACCCGCCCTTCTCTGTCTCTTCCTCACCGCACCCCCAGGCCCAGTCTCCTTCCCAGACAGTACCAGTCTGGCTCAGCTGTGTGTCCTTGGCCAGTCACTCCCAGCCTTCCCACCACATGCTGTCCCCCTCTACACAAGCTGCTCCCTGTCACCAGTCCAAGTCTTCCTGGGCAGTCGGTCAGTCGCAGCTCCCCTCCATCCCCAGTCCCCACCTGTCACCAGAACCCCCCACTCCCCAGGCAAACGGTTTGAGCACTGCCTGCCTCCCTCCTCTCCCCCCTGCCCACCCCACTGACAATCACCCCTCTCTGCTCTTCCCATTCCCCATCTCTGATCACCCCTCCTCCGCTCTTCCTGTTCCCATCTCTGATCACCACGCCTCTGCTCTTCCCATTCCGCATCTCACTGCCCCAGCCAGCCCTGCTTTCTGCTCCCAATTCCACTGCTCAGCCAGCCCAAGTCACTCCAGCAGCTCCCAGGCAATAACCCCTTGCCCAACCAGCCCCGGTGTCTCCCTTCAGCTCTGGGTCTCATCTGTCTCCCAGTCTCATTTGCTTTTCCCCAGATTCTTGGTCCTTTCCCTTTGAATTTCATCCCTTCCCTATTCAAATCAGGGGCTTTCCTCCACTGGGCTTCCCAGAAGCCAAAAGAGAGGTGGCCAGGAGCGCAGGGCAGAGGGAGGCATCAAGGGATTCAGCCTGGTGCCTGACGCAGAGCAGCAGGATGTGGCCCTAGAAGGGAAAGCCCTCCCAGTTTCCTTCAGCCCTGCTCCTCCGTGGGAAAGCCCATATGCCGTCACGCCAGCCTCAGAAGCCAAGGGAGGGGTTGGGCAGGTTAGCAGATCTTTGTACCTGTGAAGCTGTGAGAAGTCTTCCTCTTGCGTTTAGCCAAGCCATGTAATTTGTCCACGCCGGTGGGGAGAGCAGCAGTGTTTCATGGAGTTGGCAAAACACAGCCTCCGTGACACAAAAACTGACATCCTGCCTAAGGCCAGGCCCTTGCTTGAAAGCCCAGAAGATCTGCAGCTTTCATCCCCAGGGCCATATATATATACTTTCTCCAGCCCAGGAAACTTAGTGGTGGGCCAACATTTTCGGAAAGAAC
This sequence comes from Fregata magnificens, assembly GCA_013389945.1. Lineage (NCBI taxonomy): Eukaryota > Metazoa > Chordata > Aves > Suliformes > Fregatidae > Fregata > Fregata magnificens. The sequence goes on from WAAD01009582.1 coordinate 7,392, forward strand.
TAAATAAATGTGCCCAATTTAAGCTGAGGCAATCACTTTCTATGGAAAATTTCTGCTCCAGTGGTGAAACTTTGACAAAGTTATAAGCAAGTGAAAACAGGGTCTTAAAAGGGGAAGTGTCGGCAACCTTAATAACAGGAGCTGCTCCTGGCCACACCTGTAATTAAGGGCCTTTATTGCTTTTTTCCATATACCTCGCCTTTTTTATCCTCGTGGTATTCCCAGCTTCTGTCAGTTTGCAACTGACTCTCCTTATTACACCCACGCTGGCTTGCTTTGGTAAAAAAAAAAGGAAAAAAACAAACAAACTGGAATATTCAGGTGCACCCTTAGAGCTGTGTCAGGCCAGGGCAGACATAGCAGAGGACTGTAGGACAGGGCCAAGGTTCCATGGGAGGAGCTAGACTCAGGGCTGAATCAGCAGGATCTTGCATGAAGACATGTAACCTTGTCCTCCTCGCCTGCATGCTGAGTGCTCCCCGGGCACCAAGGCATCTGAGCGCCTGGTGGTGGTCAAAGAACCTGGCCCAGCATCCTAGGCAAGACGCAGGGATGCAGGGGAGGCACCACCTCTGCCTTGCCAAGTCTCATGGATTCCTCCTCACCTTGAAAGCAGCATGTCTCCTTCTACGAAACTCCAAGCCTCTTATCTTTTGGAGAAAAGGAGCTGAACTGGTCCCTCTCTTGGTTTGGGCTTTTGCTCCATGGCAGTGCCCCGTGGCAGAGCCATCAACTGGAGCAGCCCCATCCCATCTTCCTGCAGGGGTGGGATCAGGCTGCTCTGCTCCCCTCTCCCTTTTGGCATGGCACCGGGGATGGCTTTTGGCAGCAGTGTGAACTTCTCAAAGCCTCTAGTGAGAGGATGTACAGCCCAAGAAGAAGAGAAACAACCCTAGGGCTCAAAGACACAGCCCTCTCTCTGTGTCTCTTAGGAACAGCGGGAGCAAAGCAACTGAGAACTGAGAAGCCACATTTGCCCCTGTAGGAAGATTTGCAGGTCAGACCAAATGAAGTATAGGACTGGTCAGATGAGAGGCAATTCAGCTGTGAAATGACTTGTGTTTGGGAGGCTGGTTGGAGGAGAGGCTGGATAGAGAGGTACAGATCAGAGGAGGTCCCCCATGACTGGAGAATGGCAAATACTGCATCCTTCTTCAAAAAAGGCCAAAAGGTTGATCCTGGGAACTACAGGCTGGTCAGACTCATTCAGTCCCTGGAGTGGGTCCTCCTGGAACACATTTCTGGGCACATGAAGAAGAAGAAGGTGACTGGCAACTGTCAGTGTGGATTTACCACGGGTAGATCACACCTGAACAACCTGATTGCCTTCTACAATAAAATGACTGGATTTGTGGGTGAGGGGAGACAAGTGGAAGTTCTTTATCTCAAATTCAGCCAGGCTTTCAACACCGTCTCCCACAATGTTCTGATATCCAAGTAAAGGTGTAGTGGTCTCAATATGTGGACAAGCAGATGGGTAAAAAAAAAGGATGGCTGGTCAGGCTCAGGGGGTAGTGGTTAATGGGTTGTACTCAGCCTAGGGGCTGGCACCAAGGGGTGCCTGAGGGGGCTGTCCTGGGACCTGTCCTGTTTAACATGGTTATCGATGACCTGGAGGAGGTGATGGGGTGCACTCCCGTCAAGCTTGCAGGTGATGCCTAGTTGGAGGGGGAACCAGTCAAGATGCCCAAGGGCAGGGCTGGCATCAGAGGGACATAAGCAGGCTGGAGGGATGGGCCTGCAGGAACATTGTGAGTTCAGCAAGGGCAAATGCAAAGCCTTGCACTTGGGAAGGAAGATGCCCTGGCTACGACACAGGCTGGGGACCTGCCAGATGGAGAACAGCTCTGTGGGAAAGGACCTGGGAGTCTTGGTAAAAGACAGAGCCAAGCTCTTCACAGTGGTGTGTAGTGGGAGGATGAGAGACAACGAGCGTTAAGTTGAAACAAGAGAGGTCCAGCCTGGGGACAAGGAAAATCTCTCTTCTCCAAAGACAGTCAAGCATGGGGGAAAGTTGCCCGGAGAGGCTGTGCAGTCTCCATCCTTAGAGGTTTACAAGACCAGGTAAAGCTCTGAGCGACCTCGTTTAACCTCTTTGCTGACCCTGCTTTGAGCAGGAGGCTGGACTAGAGCTGTCCTGAGGTGTCTTTCAACCCGAATTATCCTACAATCCTACGATGCGCAGTGCCCCACTTGTGTATGGCGTGTGTTTGGCATGCGCCAGGTACGTATGTGCCACACGTGTCTGCGGCAAGGGTGAGCTGCAAGCCTCTGGCACGAGTCTCGTGTGAAGGGTGCAGCTGAAGGAGGACGAGGTATCACACATACACCATGGGTGATGGATGAGGAGCACGCCGTGGCGGGAGCAGCTGGGGCAGCAGCTCTGAATGTGTGTGACAAGTGTGCCAGTTTTGCGCGTACCGGTGAGCTCGCCGAGCGTCACATGCGTGCGAAGCGCACTTGCAAGGAGCTTGCAATGTAAGTGTGCGGTGGGAGTGTGCGTGCGTGTGCCAGGGGAGCAAACACATGGCCATAGTAGCGAAATGCGTGTGCAGCGTGCAGATACTGCGTGCGTGGTGGGGGGAGCGCGGCGTTTGTGTGGGCTTGTTATTCACAGCGGCGCAAACTGGTGGTAGCTAAAAAGCCTCCCATGTACGAGCATCTCCGATGCGGACTCGGAGGGTGGGGGGACGGGACGTAGCGCAGGCGATTATGAAACCAGCTTGCCCAGTCAGGATAATTCACGTACAGCTGTGGGAGGGACAGGAGAGATAAACAACGCGCGGGGAGATGGGAGGGCAGGGAGAATGGCTTAAAATGCAGCTTCCCGGCATGCCCTGGTGGATTAGTTCAGCATCTCAGCCCAGCTCCTCTTTAATTCTTATGCAAGGGGTTTCTCTGGAAGGGACAGCCTGTCCTCGCCAGCTGAATGCCAGGCACAGGGCACTGATTAACAAAAGGCCATCTCACCACCCGTCCCACGCAGCGAAGGGCGAGAGGCAGCTGGGGACTCATTCCCTGCAAGGACTGAGGTTGTGGATTTGCGTTTCTGCTTTGCATCATGCTGTTGCTCATCAGGGACCTCAGGGAGTGCTCATCTGAGCCTGCCGTGGCCTCCTGTTCACTTCTGGGCGTGATTTGAAAGTGCTGATCTGTATCTGTAAGGCCCCATGTAGGCTATTTTGAGGCCTGTGGCCTAACGGCTCCCAGTTCCTACATCTGGATGTCTGGAGGCCAAGGGTATCCGAGTTGGTAATATGCACTGCACTTGGTCCGTCACAGCTGCCGTTTGGAGTCACAGGCAGTGGTATGAAGTGATGGGTGTTCTGTACGTACCTAGGGAGGTACAATGTCCTGGCCACGGCTTCACTGCAGCTGTGGATACAGGATAGGCAGAGAGCTATTCTGGGAACCACTCCTGGTTCATTTATTGCTCGCAATGTCCCCAGGTGTGCAGAGAGGTGATAGGTTAAGCCCACAGTGGCAGGTTAAATTCTTCCTTCTGCCACTGGCTGCATCATGATCTTGGGCAAGTCACTTTGTCTTGCTGTCAGCCACTTCCTTCCCCCTTTCCTTTCTTTCTGGCTGAGAACCGCAGCTGCCCCTTCTCTTGCAACTGCAGCAGCAACCACAATGGGGCCATGGAAGACCTGAGGGCTCTGGAGGCTTCTCCATGGACAAATTATCAAATAATCACAATAACTCAGAAAATCCCATGCTTTTCACAAATTGCTCTTGCATTTTAACAGCTGACAATGCATTTTGAGCTCATGAGACCATCTGACCACTGCAGGAGAGCTGTGTCTCAGAGCAACAGGGAACATGCAGCTTCATCTGGCCAGTACAACTCCACCGATGCACCTTGTACCTCCTCTGCAGCACCTGCTGCCAGCTGCTCTCACCCTGAATTCCCTCCTCCACTGACTTCAGACCACTCTGTCCCACCAGTCCCTACCAGCTTGGTGAGCACTGCTGGCTCCCTGGGCACTCCAGGCCTCCCAATTACTTAACCCTGGCATCCCAGGTGCAGCCAGTTACCCCATGTCTGCAGCTCTCTGCTCCAGAGCTGTTTTTCATCACAGCTCTTCCCTGCTTCCCCCACAGCCTCGTGTGGCGCTGGACGGGTCACATAAGTTTCTCTATTCAAAGCAGCCTGGTTACTTGTGAGCACAACACTGTGTCCTGGAGAGCAAAAGGCACATGGTGTAACCCAGCAGCCTGGAGCTAAATGATGTCTCTGCTTTGCTTACATTTAATCAGCTCCTTCTGTGTCGTACCAAGTGTTCTTCTATAGGTCTGCATCGCCTGTCATGTGCTCACACCCACTCTCCAACTGATTCATTATTTTATCCCTGAGAGAAGCACGTGCAGGCTGCAGGTCCTGTTATATATATCTTCAAAGTCTTCTCTGGAGCTTCTGCATCAGCTTGTCCTCCTCTGTTCGATACCCCAGGAATGGTGTGCAGGCCTGTGTCGGGTCCCTGATAGACACAGAGAGTCTGTTGGTGGGTGAGCATCTAATCACCTGTCAGGAACAATTTCAAGCTCCTTATTTTCTCGGTCACACGGCTTCTGTAACGAGGCTTTGTATTGTACAAGCCTTCAGCTGGCTCCTTCAGTGACTGTAGCACTGGGACATTCAAACAACTCTATCAATGCACTATAGCCAGGGACCCAAATATTACCAGGTCCCAGGTTTCAAGATGTGCTATTTCAAATCCGGGGCCAGCACCAAAATAATCCTGCTAATTTCAGAGGCCAAAAAAAACTTTTAAAGCTCAAATATCCAGTGTCTCACAGACTATTTCAGGATGGTGTTTGTGTCCATCCTGAATTTCTTTGCAGGCATCAGGGCAGTGAAATCACATGGCTCCGCTTGGCAACATGCATTTCCTCTTTCCATGCTGACCTGACTTTGATAGCCAGTTGCTTGGTGCCTGTGTGCCCAGGCTGGCCGGAGGGCAGAGGGATTGCCCCCACTAGACGCTTCCTTCTGGAGGGGATGTCTTCAAAGGTAAGCGAATACACTAATGGCCCACTGACTGCTCTGCTCGTGTTTCTTTCCCTGGGGACTGGAAGAAGCCCAGGAGACTCTGTACAGTTTGCAAGCCAGGCTGTCATTATCTAATGTCCCGAGGGGGTATGAAAAGCCTGGTTCCCTGAAAAGCTCTCAGGGCATTGCAAACCCCTCTACCCGAGAGCCCTCACGCTGGCGAGGACACGTCCAAGTGGGCATTTCTCCACTTCCATGCAGTTCTTCTGCCCCTCTCCCACCGTTGGAGCATGCTGGCCGGCCGCCTGTGGCAGGGGAAAGGCAGGAGCGCCCTGCTACAGCTATAAGTTGTGCATGCCGTGCCAAGGGACTGAATAATAGGAAAAAAGGGAGCAAATCTCATACGTTGAGCATGTGCAGCCAGGCAGGGCTGTGAGGTGATGACTGAAGGGCAGGCAGGCAGCAAGGTGGCAACCAGAAGGACCTGACTTGGAACCCAGATTGTCTCTGCCTAACTTCCCAGGGCTGGAGCGGCTTTGCAGGCTTCTCCCCAAGAAGAAATCGAAGTGGTAGCGGATATCTGAACTGCTTCCAGAGTCACTGGCCGTTCTGTGAAAGCCACGGCCCGGCTGTCAGGTGGGCTGACCTTTATTGCAGGTTATGGGTGCAGCGTTGGCAGTGGGTGTCGGTCATCTCAGAGCCTGCCTTCCCTCAGGATCCAACGTTTCCACCCGCCGCCCCCACCTCCGACCCACGGCACTGNCGGGGCTGCCAGCCTTGCTTTCATCTCTAGATGGTGCTCTGAGGCCGGGCGATGGCCGGGCTCCCCGGTTTGTGCCGTGCCACGCAGCCTCCCTGCGCTGCGTCCTGCCGGCGGGAACATACCGGGGCTGGGGAGGGCAGGACCCCCACCCTGCTGACCGTGGCAGGAGGAGAAGCTTGTGTAGCCCCTCCAAGAACCTGCTACCGTCTCATCTCCTCCTGCTGTAGCATCCCCCGGCTGTGGGATACCGTGCCACGAGCGGCTGCGTCGACACTCTCCCCTTCCTCCCCATCCCTCTGCTGTCCCCCTTTACCTGCCCCAGCAGGGCCGCCCCAGCCAGCCCGACGCTGCCCCATGCTTTCAGCATCCCAGCAGGCTGCCTTCCCTCCTCTCCCCCTCCTACGCAGCCAGCAACAGTCCGTCCCGGCCTTGCGGATTTAGCACAGGGCCGGCGCCTGCGGGGTTTTCCAATAGTGGCGCTCCATTAGGGCCCAGCTCTGCTCTTCCCACGGGCAATGGCAAAAGTCCCATTGACTTTGCAGGGGAAGAGCAAGCCCTTAATGGCCAGGGAAGGTAAGGCGCTTTTTTCTGTTGGGGTTTTTTTTGGTGACATTTAAAACCGTGGCCACTTCATGTTGCCTGTCCAAAAGCTGGGAGAGACCTTAGGCAAAGGCAAAGAAGGGCTGCTGAAGCGCGAAGAGGTATTTTGCCACGCAGAGGTCACGAGCCTGCATCCAGCCACCAGGGCAGCGGCATGCCCCGCTCCGTTCCTGGGCAAAATCTGGACAAAACTGAGCTGGGTTGAAAAGGAATGCATTTGTTCAGCAGCACAGACATTTTCAACACCATTTCCTGATCACGGAAATCCAAACCCATTTTCTCCCCATTTGAGATTATTGTTGTGTTTCTTGAAAATATTTTTAGTCGCAGTGTGCATCAAAATGTTTTGCTGAGCAAGTTTTGGGTGAGTTGAAAGGTGCCAATGATGGTTTCTTTTCAAAAGGGTTGTCCAAAAGTGTCACCAAAAATAAAACATGAACAAGTTTCTCAAGTGTCATTTAAAACAACAACATCATTCATCTGAAAGCTGGGAAGAGTGACAGCAGCGTAGTTAGTTGTCATGGGGTGGAGGATCTGAACCAGTGCCTGGATCTTATTCACAGGGAAAAAGTCCTTCCTCTCCCCATTATCTTTCTGGTGTTTGAACAGCTTTCAATAACAAGCCAAGGAAATCGTTCAGAAGTAAGACAGCAAAAAAATATAGGTTGTGGGCAGATAAACAAAGCAGCAGTGTCTTCCTCCTGAAAAGCAAGCTGCCAGCCCCTCAGGATTAGGGGCAGGTCTTGGGGAAGCAGTCCCTCCATCAGATCCTGGAGGAGAGGGGAGAGAGCCCGGGGACGTCGTGCCCTGGTGGGCAATAGAGGTGTCTTCTCTGGAGAGCACAGGAGAAGAAAGTGTCACCTACCTGAAAGGTGATGCTCCACATATGATATGCAAAAGCCAAAATATCAGGTGTGTTTATGGTTGTGTATGGCTTGGAGAGCTGATTTGCAGACTCCTTAAAACTGTCCAGTCTTCTTTATAGCAAACAGCCTTCTTAGGTGGATTCTCCTGGTGGCCTTTCACGGGCTGCATAAAGGAGTCCCCAGCCTACAGCCAGAGAGGCGCTTCTTGAGATGGATGCTGCTGTCACATGGTGTTTGTGGGGATGAAGTTGTGGTATAGGATGGGTTATGCCTGCATGTGTGGCATACGCATGTAGGTACGTGCAGTGTGTACTTGGGCACGAGTACTCTGTGATTCAAGCATGCAGGTACAGAAGTACTTGTGCAGAAGGATGTATGTACCGCTGTGTATCAGCAAAGCCTGTGCGCCTGCGTGCAGCTTGCAGGGGCAGAAGGTCACTGGGAGGAGTGACTGCACTGTGCCGTCGGATGGGCTATGTGTGCCCAAGGAATGTGCCATTTTGGTAACATAAGCACAGCTGTGGGAGGAGTGCCTGACGGGCAGAGGTTTACCCATCACCTCTGTTCTCCCGCACTCTGGCTGCTCCTCTCCTTCCCTCTGCCCCCTCCTCTCCACCCCCTTCTCTCCCTTGTGTCCTCCTCAGCTCTCTCCCCTCTCTAACAACGTGACAGTGTTGCCAGCTTTCTCCCAATTTGACTGTGAACGGCATGGGTTTAGCTGGGTTTTCCTCAACACCTTTGTCTCTTCTCCACTGTGATGCCAAACATGACATGAAAAGGGCCAGCAGGTTCAAACGTACAGAGGGGGCTAGGATCCCAGCGTGGCCATGTAATGCTCGTTCCCTTGGCCTTATTGCAACCTTTTCTCATTCTTCCCCCAAAAGTCCTACCATCTGAAGCGAGGGGTGGCAACACTGGCCCGTGTGCCACCTCCACTGGCCCAGCTGTGCATGCCCATGGCCCTGGTGCACCTCAGCTGCCCCATCCTTGCCCGGGCTCCCTGAGAGCTTGCTCCTTGGAGATGAGCCTCCCAAGAGCTAACAGGCCATGGGCACGTCATCCCCACCAAGTGCTGCCATCTGCCTCCAAAGGATGCTGTACCTCGGCAGGGGGGTGCCCAGCCATGTGGGTTCCCCCTCTCCTGGAGGCCACTACCTCAGTCTCTGTCCTGGATGCCCGTGTCCTCTCACACAGAGTCCTTCTCTCTCGGTCCATTAGGTTGTTTCCACTGCCATGGTCAGTGGCAGGCACCCGGCTCTGAAAGCTATATTAAAAGCCAGGTCAATACCAGCCCCTGCTTATTCCCTCTGGGGAAAATAAATAAGTAATAAAAGGAAGGAGGGAGGGACTTCATTAATTAGCAATGGGGAAGAGAGGTGGGACAGGGCCCCGCGTGGAAAAATGAGTCTGCGTATCAAGTCATACATGGGAAAAGTCAGGATCCACGAGCTCCTGTTCCCACTCTGTGCCTGACGGGAGGAGAGGGAGGCATCAGGAGTGATGCCCTTCCTTCCCCCCCTCCTGATGCTCTGCTCTTCGCTTGTCACCTGTCTGGTCTTCTCTCATCCTCCTGCCAGCTCCTCTTCCCTTCTTGGCAAGGCTTCTCAGAGGTGTCAGATCATTGCTTGGGTAGAGAGCAAACACGTGCAGGGCAGCTGTCCCCGCGCAGAACCTGCACGCCAGGACCAGAAATGGCCACGTCTGCATCTAGACATGTCTTGTTAGTCTATACCCGCTCTTTCTTAAATGCACTCACATATTACCTCGCTTTCTCTTCTTCTTTTTCCTTTCCTCCTCCTCCGCCTGCCTGCTGTGCCTGCTTCTTCCTCTCACTCCTGCTATTTCCTTCCTTCCCCTTCTGCTTCTTCCCCCCTTCCTCTTGCTTCTTGAACCAATTCCAAATTGATATCGAGATGCTGTTTCTCTGCTTTGTAGATCAGGGGTTGGGTGGGACATCATTTCTTCAGTCATTACCCCCACAGCACAACTGTTGGGTGCCCAGAGCAGCTTCCTGAGCTACCTGTTTGTCCTTCTGTCTTCATATCATCTACAGTTTTGAAGGAGTGATTCTGCTGCTCCTAAAGGAAAAGGCTCACTACGTTTTCGTGTCTTTTGTGAAATGACAGCAGAGTGATGTTACAGGTCTAGCTCTGGTTGATGCCCTCCCTCATTTCCTCTAGTTCTTACTTGCCTGTCGCAAAAAAAGAGGTTTTGGGGTTTTGGGGGGGGGTTTTTGAGCCTTACATCTAGAGCAGTGTCTTGCATGTCTCTGCCTCTTCATCAAGCATATCCATAACCCTTCCCTGGGCAAAACTCTCGTTATCTCCAAAGCAAGCAGGATTGTTTGACCCATCCTACCGGTAATTTTAAGGCAAATGCTTCCCTCCCTCCGTACATTTTGTATGATCTTCTCCCCGAGCAAATTCTCTGAGCCTCTTATTGTAGGTCTTTACCAGGGAGGCCCAGAACAGGGGAGCCCTCGTGGTAGAGCTCCCAGGCACCAAAGCCATACAAACAGCAAACACCAGCGCTAATAACTCTTATCAGTTGCTATACCAGGCTGCAGCCTTGGGGTCTCTCCTTTGCTTCCAAACCTCCCCCTGGGATATTAGACTTTATTAAAAATAAATAGTTACAAATTCAGTTTTACAGCTGATGGCAGCAGGGAAAAGAACGGAGGAGGTGAAAGGAGCAAGTCAAGGGTGTGCTGTCCAGTCAGGTTACTTGTCCATCACCCCAGCTACGCTGTGCCAGGGAGCAGTCTGAGTGTGCAAGCACAGGGCCCTGCCTCCTCTGCTAGGCGTCTCAGGAGAGGAGCAGGACGTGATTTTCAAGAGGACTGGGAGAACTGGGTCTGAGTCCGTCGAGCCGAGCTGCTTCTGGAGGTGACAGATACCAAAAGCCAAGGAGAGTGCGGAGTAGGCTACGTAGAGCGTCCTTGTCTCCTAGCTTGGCATTTGCAGTGGAAGAATATGGATTTCAGTTCTCGTTCTGTTTAATATACAGAGTCATGTGCAACAAGCAATAAACATGCAAGTAAACCCCTCCCTTGAGATCCTTCCCTACTCCCTCCAGGAGTCCTAAACTGTCCCATCCATCCTTATCTGGTCCGTGCTTAGGTATCCCTCCTCTCCTAGTGACGGTCATGACTCTTGACACCCATGGGGTCTACCCACGTCGAGAGGGGACAGAAAGTCTGCTGTTGTTTCAGCAGCAGAAACACTTGCTGCGGGTCCCAGTCTGTCTGTTGAGGGCAGGGACTCCTGTTGCCTCTCCAGAGATGAGAAACCAGGCATGCTGCTCTCCTGTCTCTGGGCAGGAAAGGGATCCTCGCACAAGCTGCACACATGGGAATAGTAGTGTATCCTCACTCCTCTTCCAGGCAGTATGATTTCACGGGAAAGGGAGTATATCAGAGCAGCTCCAGGCCTTGATGTACTCAGGGGCTGAGAGGCAGTCACGGGAGGCATTTTTTGGTGGGCAAAGGACTTATCCATCTACGTACGGGTGCAGAACAGAGGAGGAGACGGTGGGCAATGGGTGTGGAATGGGGAGGCTGGAGGAGTTAGATGGCCGACTCTCTGCGGTATGAGATTGTATCTAGGGGCAGAGTTGCCTGGAGCCGCTCCAGGTCCAGGTGGCTTCCAAAATCCATCATCTGGATGACGCCTCCCTCTTCTTTAGTGCTGCCCCCTAACACCACACCCACTTCGTCATCGTCTTCATCTTCATCTTGACTGACAAGAGCCAGCTCGTTCTCGTAGCAGAAGGCACTGGGAGGCGGGGGAGAAGGTAGGATAGTCATCTTGCTTTCTTGCAGCTCCCGGGCTGAGCAGCAGGGCGTGCCAGCTACCTCGTAGGTCTTGTGAAAACGCGAATAATCCACTTTGTAGTGGTTCTTCTCCTCAAACACAACTGGTTCAAAACGATGACCCCAAAGGATTTCACTAGCAAGGTAAGAGCTTCGTGCCTGTGTGGTCATGGCTGTGGCTTCCACCATCCCCTCCAGGATAACAACAATCTCAAAGTTCTCCGTCTCCAGCTCCTCCTTGCCAATCCCATAGAGCGGGCTCTCCTCGTCAATCTCATGAACAATAATAATGGGTGAGACCAAAAATATACGATCGAGGCCCACGTCATAGCCCACATTGAGGTCCCGCTGGTCCAGGGGGAGGTATTCCCCTTCCTCTGTCATGTAGGGTTTGATGAGCTGGGCTCGGACGTGGGCCTCTACAATGTGGCTCCTCCTCAGGTTGCCCACCCGCCACATGAGGCACAGTTTACCATCCCTCACAGAGATGACTGCATGGTGACTGAAGAGGAGGGTTTGGGCCCGCTTCTTGGGCCTCGCCATCTTGGCCATGATGGTGCCAATCATGAAGGAGTCAATAACACAGCCCACGATGGACTGGACCACAACTGCCATGATGGCCAGCGGGCACTCCTCAGTCACGCAGCGGAATCCATACCCAATGGTTGTCTGTGTCTCCACTGAGAAAAGAAAAGCCCCTAGGAAGCTGTTCACATGCATGATGCAGGGCTTGAGGAGAGAGGGACCACCTCCCACTGCCGGTGCATTGAGGTCACCATGGAAGAAAGCGATGCACCAGAAGAGGAAGCCGAAGAAGAGCCAGGAGACCAGGAAGGTGGCAGAGAAGATCATGAGCATGTACCGCCAGCGCGTGTCCACACAGGTGGTGAAGATATCAGCCATGTAGCGCTGAGACTTGTTGCTCAGGTTGGCAAAGTAGACGTTGCACTGGCCGTTCTTCTTCACAAAGCGGTTGCGGTGCTTCCGCCGGGGGGCATGGCCCTTCCCGTTCCGGCTGTGCCCGTTCATGCTGCCCAGCGCAGAGACCTTGTGTCCATCCTCTTCGGTCGAGACGATGCTGTACCTGGAAGAGAAGAAACGGGCATTTCCAGCAAAAATACATGAAGAACAACAACAACCACCAAGTCAGTGAGGGTGGGAGACACCTGGGTGGCTCACAGGGCTACATCAGCATGGCGTTGAAGTTCACAAGAGCATGTTTCCCTGGTTATTGCACCATGGTGCCACACTGACCAAATTGGTGGAGCTCGGCTGCAATACTTGCCGAGCCTTGCTGCCAGGAGGTTATATCTGGCAAAGTCCTGACTCCAAAGCAGGAGAAGCTTGTAGCGCTGTGCTTCCTTCCAGCCTTTGTGGTGAGGAGGGACCCAAGGCTTCGAAACCTGATGGCAGCTAGGATGGCCGGGAAGCCTGGGAGCAAGGGCCTGTGGTCTGGCCACATTTTGGCCCTGACATTATATAAGGCGGTGAGTTTCTATTTTCTCCTCCACTTTTCTCACTGATTTCATGGTGCGTCAGTGACAATGTTTATACACTTCCTGCGCTCAGGACAATTCTGTTGCCACAGCAACGCGTGTGGCTCCCAGCATCCCGCACTCGAAGCCAAAGGTGTAATTTGGAGATCAACAGCCAAGTGCTGGCAGATTTCCCTGGGAGAAGCTCCCCACACACTTTCTGGGAGACGTTTGCCCCTCCGGCTCCCCTCCCTTGGAGGTGGCACCGCCGCTGCCCCTTGTGTGCTGCTGGGTCTACAGTTGCAGATACTCCTTAAAGACGTGATGGCAGAAGGTGCTCTGACCACTGAGGAAATCAAGGGAGTGCACAGACCCACCAAGACCACTCTGCCCTCATGACTGCCGAGCCCTGGCTCCCCAGGACCTGTTGGGCTGGCAGTGCCTCCCTCCCACCCCATAGTGTTGACGTGTCAGCTGGAGCCCTCCAGCATGGGCTCTGTAACCCTCGTCCTCCTCTCGTGGGAAGACGGAGCAGGGGAAACACTGCTGGAATCTGTAATTTCTGGTCCAGCACCATGCAGAGCTTTGCTTCTCCTCTGTAGCACTCCTCCTCTGAGCACTGCCCCCATGTATGGTGTGTCTTGGATTGGAGAAGGAGAGAGGAGCCATACCTTGGAGCAGGAAAGCCCCTGGCAGATAATTTGAGAAGAATATACCAAAAGGCAGGCTGAAGATAGGGTCTGAGAGGCCAGATGAGGAGGACCAGGCCACCCTGGGCAGCAGCAGTCCTTGAGAAGGGGGTTACTCACCGGTTGACTCGGACGCTGCCCATGGCTCGCTGTATCATCAGGTGTCAGGGGGCCGTGGGAGCTGGGAGGGCACGGGATCTCATACAGCGGCACTCACATGGGACTGGGCTGCTCCGGGTTTCACCTCCGGCAAGCTGGGGCCCATGCTGCCATTGCGATTGCTCCTGGGCATGTGCCTTGCAGAGAAGCATGAAGCAAAACCCAGTCAGAGCCTCCCCTGACAGCACCCATCCCAGTCCCAGAGCAGGGGGCGCAGGGCTCCCAGCCTTTTGCTCAGGAGGGGTCTGGAGGTGTCTACAGGGCACTGTGCCACAGCCTGGCTCAGGCAGGTGAGGAGCTGATGGATGCAGACCGGGTTGCACGGCCCGCAGCCCCCGCAATCCCTGGCATCTACCGATGGGAGAGGTGCAGGGCCGGCTGGTCACCGCTCTCCAGATCAAGGGCGCAATGACTGAGCAGCTTGCAGGCCCTTGCCCTGAGCCATTATATTAATATCATAGCTTACACTAGGACGAGAGCTCAGCCAGGCTAAATACCTCGCACACAAGGACTAATGAAGCACAGACACACACGGCAGCCCTCAGGGATCCCCGTCAGCCCAGCCTGACCCAGTAGGGATTTATTTCCAGGGGGTGCAGAACATCCCCCCTGTTTCAAAGAGGATAAGAAAAGTGATGGGTAGAGCCAAAAGGGAGAACTGATGGAAAGGAAGGGCTTAGGGGTAGCTGAGGAGAAGCTGGTTAGAGCAAACAGACCTTGCGACATGCCCTGTGTACAGCATCCAAGGAGCGGCTCAGCGGCAGAACCCTGGGGAGGATGTCCAGCAGATGTTACGTCCCAACCCGGTCCTCCCTGAACTGAAGAACGGGGAAACCAAAGACTCAAGAGCCGACCTATCCTGCCTGCCCAGAGCTGCTGGGAAGTGAAATGCAGTGAGGTGGTAATGACTCACAGATTAGGAAGGGCTTTGTACACCCATGCTAATCCTGCACTGTAACCTGCACAGAGCGCAGGACGCAGACACAGCCAGCTAGTTCTCTTCCTCCCAGCCTCACCGATGAGCAACCAGTGGTTGCCGTATCTGGGACAAATCTAAGGATTTCTAGGTCAAATCCAAGGCTTAGAGTTGCTTGCAAGTGGTCATGCATGGACAGGAGAGAGGAGCAGCAAGTAATGTTGTCAGGGACAGAAAAGCTGGTGAGAACCATCCTTGTCTCATCATCAGTGTTGCAGAACAGGGCTTCATGTGGCTAAGGGTGGCCACCAGCTTTCCCCAGTTAGGAGTACAGACTAGAAAGCAGCAAGTAAGAAGCTCCAGACATCACCTCTGATGTGCAAACACTGCCGTTGTCATGTCTGGGATGAAGATGAACCAGCAGTCTCTCCTCCAGAGACCAAGGCAGTTTAAGGTTTCTTAAGTTTAAACTCTGAGGCAGTTTAAGCCCTGTGGCAACACAAATATGGTTGTTCAGACCAGGGATATTATGGCACCAGGAGAAGACAGCAACCTTGTAGTCCACAACTCACCATATAGAGGTAAAAGTGAACAACTGCCTAAAAATTCCCGTCAGGAAAAAGCACTTTGGCACTGAACTCTGCCAGCACCCACTCCCTCACTGCCCTACAGTGTCTAAGTCTTTAAGGAGGGTCAGTTTGGCCAGATATGGAAAATTTTGTTGTGCACCTGGGTAAACGTACAGCAGAAACTGGGGTCAGTAGCGTAAATTCATCAGAAATGTTGAGGGATGACCAGGTGATGGAGAAAGGTCACTTCATGCCCACAGATGGGCCCACTAGGATAAAGCTAAGATGTACCTTCAGTGATTACATGGCGAGTTTGGACTGCAGGGTCCCACAGGACTTTAGGAGGTGACAAAGGCAGGCAGTTTAGGTATACCTGTCTATGCCAGCTCCAGCCAGGAGAGGAAAGGCATCCTCTCCAACTGGCACCTTTCTTAGCCAGCCTGGATAAGCCAAGCTCATCCTTAGCCAGCACTGACACTGATACTGGAGGAAAGGCATTGCCACAGCTCACGTACGGATACTTCACAACTTCCTAAAGGTTTCTGACTGCCACTACCACCCCTTTCCCCAGCTGCAGGAACGGGTGCATAATTTCTAGAGACTTCGGATTTCTGGCCCAGGTGGTGGCCACCTCCAAAAGAAGAGGAAGGATGATCTAAGGAGCTTCTGCCCACTGAAATTATGTGCAGCAGCACCTGGATCTCTGCTCCTAACCTTCCCCACCTCACCGAGAAGGGGCAAAGGCGGATGAAATGCAGGTACCACAAGGGCTGCGCTCATCTCTGCTTTTGGCTGGTACAGCTACAGGAAGGGATAGGCACACTGTTTAAGAGCGCTGCATCCCGTGCCGCTGTGCCTCCTCCTGGGTCCCACACAGGAGCTCAAGTCAGCCGGAGCTGTGGCATGGCTTCTTGCGCAGAGCCCACCACGGCTGGACCTTGCAGCTCAGAGCCTGGGAAACATTTGCTGCTGGCTCCGCAGTGCCAGAACAGAGCATCGGCAGCTAAAACTACATCACTACCTGCAGTTTGTACTTAATCACAAGAAAAGTATTTCCATGAAGAATAAAGGCTGCGCATCTGAACACACACATTCAAGCAAGTGAGAGCAAATGGTTTTAGTATAGGCTGTAGTGGGAGACCCATGGTCTCGGTCCATACACCCATCTGTAAAACCCACACAGAATTGAGTTCATAGCTCTTTTTCTGCTTCAACTTCAGAAATTTTGCCAGTAGATTTAAGGACCTCAGCAACAAAATGCAGTGACTCCGCTCCAGAGGCGAGCTGTCTGATGGACCAGTTTGTGCCCGTTATTATCTTGTGGAGGTTCTGCAAGGCGAAGTCTATGTTGTGCTTCACAGCCCCCAGGTTGGTTGTTTGGCCTGCTCTCAGGTTTTCATTCTCCACCTTGGAGCTCTCCAGCTCTCCCTGGAGAATAAAGATCTCCTGCTTCAGCTTCTCCATGTTGCTTTCTGCCTCCAGAGCCCGCTGGGTCATCAGCTGGAGACTCCACTCAGTCCGCTGGACAAAGGACCGTAGCTCTTGGGCTTCCCTCTCCTCTTTGGCCAGGCTGGCCTTCAGCTGCCTCTCCAGCCTCCGCACTGTGCATGCCTGGCTCTCCAAGGAGCTCTGCATGCTCCTGACCATCCTCCTGAGCATGGCGTTCTCCTCCCTGAGCATATCGTAGGTCAGCTGCAGGGACGGGAACTCCCTGTCCCCGATGGCCTCCTCGTGCAGAATGTGGGGCTCTGCTCCTCTGCTGCACTCTGGGTACCCCAGATAAGGGTCACTGGTGTGGGCCCATGGGGCAAACGCATCTATCCCCAAGTGCTTGCCCGCGCTAGACTGGAAAGAGTCGTAGGGGCTGCACGGTGCTGTACTGGGAGCTTGGGACATGTGTGACCTTTGATGCACAGGAAAGTGATAGGTCCTGGTCCAGCTGTGGTCCTCATCTTCAGACAAGCTGCCAGGCATTTCCGTGTCTTTGTAAAATGGTTCCTGAAACTCCTGAGCTTCCTCCTCAAGCTCCAGTGCATGCTTGGCCAACATCTTGGCATATATTCTATTTTTTACTCCTTCATCTTTCACCATGTAAGAGTGCCTGGGATTTAGGGAAAATGGGATGGGTTCCCCTAGATCCTCCACCTGACTGTCACCCGAGCTGTCATGGCTCTTGCACTGGGGTGGAGGATGTGTAGAGTGGCAGGGGTAGCTGAACTCATCATCGTTGTCATCGTCGTCATCATCATCTTCCAAGCCTTGAGGTTCTGGGCAGACCCTCTCCATTGTCCCAGAGATGCCAAGCAGCCATGACATTTTTCAGGACACTTTGGGCTGCAGCAAGTGGAAGGATCCAAATTTTCCTCCTAGAGCCCGGATCACGCAGGCAGGTGACACTGACAAGCAGTGTGCCAACTTCTGCAGCCTCAGCGACGCTCGTGGGGGAGCAGGCAGTTACCAAATTCCCTCCATTTAGATCATAGGGTGTTTGGGAGGGAGTGGAAGGGAGGACCAGGCATCTCTGTGTCTTTGCTACGGGGACAACAGGAATCAGCAAGGTCTGTGATGTCATCGTGTGACTTCACTGCCTGCTGTGAGGTCATGACCAGGGGGGACAGGAACCGATCGACTGCAAAAGCGTTTTTTTGGCAGCAGGAGGATGAGCTGGGTCCCCATGGCTGCAGAGCTGACCCCAGCTCAGGGATGCTGCCAGTGGGCAGAGAGGAGCTCATGAAGCCACCTGAAACCCACAGCGTGCATTAGGGACGGAGACCGGCCAGACCTGGGCAGACAGCATGAGGCAGAGGGGACAACCATGCCTCACAGGCTACCGCAGGTTAGCTGCGGGAGGGTGAGATGAGACTGAGAGATCTCTGTCAGTGAGATCAAGCTGCTGGCGTTTTAGTGCCAGGGCTTACCCTGGGCAGAGGCAGGAGACATCACCAGCGCTTTGGCCAGAGGCATCGCCCCAAGCTGGCCAGCCGGTGAGGGGTCCGTGCCATGGTGCTGCCAATCTGATTCATCCCCTGCTGCCAGCTGGCGCAGGGAAGCGTTAGTAATACCGGGCGCCACAAACTCGGAGCGGCACGAGCCAGGAGACGAACGAAAATAAACCCACTTACCACTTCCACCCCAACACACCCCCACAGCGTGCGGTGCCGCCATGGGAAAGACAGACAGGCAGGCGAGAAGCCCTGGGCTGGGGACTGCCATAGCATTGGACTGGCGTTCGCATTAGCCCTCCGGACATGCCACACTGGGATGTGATGTAGCCACTGTCCTCCTCAGCAGCTGGTGGCCCAGGGACACTGCTGACATCCCTGCCTACAAAATGGGTGCCATGAGCACGGCAAGGCCAGGGGCCATACCAGGAGCCCGAGCCCTATGCAAAATCTGTTCAAATGGCTGTGAAAGGGTCCCATTGCTCCTTGGAAAACTGAAACACAAATGGGATGAAGGGGAAAGGCTCAGAGATGCCTCCAGCAAAAGGGGATGCCATTCCCATCCTGAACAGGCAGCTGCCTATTGCACAGACCAGGGGGAGGAAAGCCTGGCCGAGTACAGAGGTGCGAATCCCGGAGCATGCCTGAGGACCCTTCTTGGAGTTTGCTCTGCCTCCTGGGACCCACATGTGCGCAAAGGAAGCTGCAGAGTCAGCGGCAACTCTTGGGGAGTGGGATGAAACCCCACCAGTGGGTGCAGCATGGGGCACCCTGGGAGATGCTAGGCAAGAGACTGCAGTCCTGAGAGATGCCTCTCCATTCCTCTTGTACCCAGCATACATGAACACCCATGTATTTCATGGCCTGAGGAAGCCCCTCGGTGCATTAGGAAGCCACTGCAGCGTGGGCATCACAGCCCCTGTCTTGCAGCGCTGAAGCTGTCAGGCAGGTGAGTCTCCAGGTACCAACAGCTGCCTCCAGCCCTGCAGCCTGGGCTGCTCTTCCCTCCTTCCCAACCACTTTCCCCCTCCTGCGCCCTAGATTGAGTGATGTCAGGGACACTGCCACCGTGCTGCAGTCATCCCCACCTTCCTGGGTGACACCACGCTCCAGCAGCACAAGCCATTGCACCAGCCTACGCTGCCACCCCAGCACTGCTCTGACCCCGAACAGATGCCTGGGACCAGGCTGCTGCCATCGCTTTCTGAAGGATCTGTGGCTAATAATAACGTCAGGGCACGTGGTGCTGATGCAACGTCTCCATCGCTCCATCCCAGTACATGGTGCATCACCTTGCACGTCCCAGGCTTTCTCCAGCCCCTGCCAGAGTGGATCATATTTGTCAATCCTTCCTTAAATTTGCAGTGGAAGAGTCTCATGAAACAGAAAAGTCCACGCTGAAGCACTCCCCCACTTCTCTTTTTATAACAACCGTATCTGGTGCTCTGGGATGTACACCGTGAACGACGACGATGGAAAAATCCCAGGGTATTTTTACACTCTTAGTCTTTGCTTTATCTGGAGTTGTCTGGCAAATGCTTCCCTCCTGTCTGTGGTCAATACCGCAGCCGCTGGTTGCGCTGTGCTTCGTGCCTTTATTCCTCTTACCGGCTGCATAGCACTGTCTGGCTTTGAGATCAGCATCCACAGACCCATCCTGCTGGCTCGGGCACGGTGACAACACAGCAGACATCTTCTCGCCTCTTGGGGAGCCAGGGTGGAAACACCCGCAGGAGAGAGGGGACCCCTTTGGCTTTTTGCAGAGCCTCGCAGACCCACGACATTAGGTTTGTCCTCTCCATCCTCTTTGTAACTCCATCTCTTCTCCTCTTCCTCACAAATATTCCCGGGGTTCATGCCAGGGCTCGCAGGGCAGCTCCATGCCATGGGGCTGTCTTGCCGCAAGAGGCAGCGGCTGAGCTCTCGCTCCTCCGTGCCAGCAGGGCTGGGTGCTAGGCGCTGTACGAGCACATGCGAAGGCACAGTCACCGTGCGGGAGAGTTTTACCATATTAAAAAGGCAAGTGACATATGGAAGGTGAGGGGAGGAAGCTGTAATCAACTCTATACCATTTTTATATACACACTTCTGCCTTTTCGTTCAATAATTATAAATAGATCGAGTAAGTGCCAACAGTCCCCATCTGCCCCACAAGGCACGATCCGCTGACCAGTTTCACTCTCCAAAAGAGGATTTTATTAATGTGCCTCTGCCTGGTTTATATTTTGGGGTGGAGTGAGAGGGGGGATATTTTTCCCCCCTGTGAAGCCTTGGAGCCTGGGGATGGGTAATATGAAAACAAAACAAAATGATTTGAAGTTAAACCATCTCAGTGTGTGACTCAGAGCTATTCATAGCTCCCTGAAGCCAGCTGCAGCAACGGAGCCAGAAGGATTCTGCCCGTATTATTATTCCAATTACCATCTGAATTAAAAGTTTGAGCAGTGATCAGCCCACATACCGAGGGGAGGGGGAGAGAAGAAAGCAAGAGAGAAGGAGAGAAAGAGAGAGAGGGAGAAAACACAGATAAAAATGGGATCCACACAAAGGTCCCCGGGATGACAAAGTCGGGAAGAGGCACGGAAAGGTGACAGCATCACCTCCTGCCTGCTCCCACACCGCCCCAGTGATCTCTGCTTTGGCCACACCATCCGGGCAATGACACTGCAAGGGCAGCCACCCGCTCCCCGGGATCCTGGCCGAGAGGTGGGGTACGCCATGGCAGGGCTAGTGGGACTGGCATGGGCGCTCACCTGCTCTCCTCAGGCCAAAAGGGGGCTGGGGGGACAAGAGATAGGGGCTGGAGGGGCAGCCGAGCAGGAGTGTAAGGAGAGGATGCTGCTGGGGCGGCAGCCGGGGAGAAGTCCCTGCTTTTTCTTGTTGAGTGAGGTAGGTGGGTGTTATTCTTCGTGGCTGGCATCACAGGGAAAATTAAGTGCTCAGAAGGCCCCTGGCCCTCCCTGGGTGGTGTTCTTGGCCAAATAGGAGCCGGGCTTTGTGGCAGCCAGGGTGCAGACTGTGTGCCATCTGCTCCCAAGGAAGCGCTGGAGCTGGAGACACCCCAGCAGCTGTCTTGCCAAAACCGTGGACTGAACCCCAAAGGGCTGGTGTAAAACTCGCAAGAGAAGAAAACCAAAAAGCACTGGGGTGTTCCCCAGGTCCCCACATCCCAGGTGGCTGTGATGTGCTCAGGTCGCCTCCTCCAGCTTCCCAGCATGACTGCACCAGCAAAAAGGGCATCTCCCCTAACCCTGCCACCCCAGGAGCTCCCTTCACTGAGCATCCTGTCCTGAGGGAACCTAGCTGAAAGGCCATCCCCAGCAGTGTCCCTGCGCCTCAGCGTCTCTCCAGCAGAGAGCCCCTCCTGAGTCTGTGCCGGCCTGGCCAGGAGAGCTGCCCATGCGCAGCCTCTTGATGGCTTTTGGCTATTTGGGGACGAGGATCATTATCAGTGCACAGGAAAAGGGGGGTAAGTGTGGCCAACGTCATCTGCCTGCCCGCCGCGGTTGCACTTCTGACAGGGCAGGGATGGTCTGTCGGTGCCTCTGCAAAGCACCCAGCAAGGCAGGCACCTGCAAATGGGTTATGAACAATTATAACACTAGCGACAGCAGCAAAGGGCAAGCAATAGTCAGGGCAAAGCCTGCTCTGCACAGAGCCCCCAACCAAGAGAGGCTGCAGCTGCTGCTCCACACCCGGCTGCTGCACAAGGGCTGAGTTCCCAGCCTGGCCTGGCTGCTCAGTGCTAACCCATCAGCAATAGGGAAAAAAAAATTTCCCCCCAAAACCCTTGTCGCTACTCTAACAAGGAGCCCAGCAGAGCCACCAGCCTCCTGAGGGGGTCCCAGCTTCTCCGCTTTCTGTTATGCCTGCTAGGCACCAGAAACAGAGCTGAGGGAGCACCCCAGGTAAGCTGCAAAAGTGCACTCCCACAGAGAGCAGATCGACTATTTCACTACAAGTCTGCTGACTTGTATTGCTGCAGCTTGCTCAGTCTGGTTAAACAAATGCACCTGAAAGACGTCAAGCCTAAGTGCTGCCTGATGCCTGCGGTAGGGAGGACTGTCCCCCCCTCCTTCCCCTGGCCCCCGGCTCCCCGACATGGCAGGTGTTGCCAGAGTGGATGGGCTTGGGTGCAGGGGTAGAGCAGTGCGAAGCGGGACACGGCAGCTGTGTTTGTACACTACTACGCCTGCGATATCCCCCTGCCGTCGTTACGGGTTGCTGTCATACCCCTGCTCCTCTGGGCTGCAATGCTCGCTCCCATTGGCACCCTGCCTGCTCACCTGCCTCTCGCCCGCTGGCACTCGGTGCTGCCCACAGCTTCTGCCTGGTTGCCTCAACCCAGACACGAGGCTCTTTCTTGGTGGTGGGAGTGATGCAGACAGGAGAGGAGAGGACTTCTGGGGCTGCTGGGTCTAGTCCCATGGCGGGCACCACCTCATAGAGTGCACCCTCAGTAAGTTTGCAGATTACACCAAACTGGGTGGGAGTGTCGATCTGCTCGAGGGAAGGAAGGCCCTGCAGAGGGATCTGGACAGGCTGGATCAATGGGCCAAGGCCAACTGTATGAGGTTTAACAAGGCCAAGTGCTGGGTCCTGCACTTGGGTCACAACAACCCCATGCAACGCTACAGGCTTGGGGAAGAGTGGCTGGAGAGCTGCCCGGCGGAAAAGGAGCTGGGGGTGCAGGTCGACAGCCGGCTGAACATGAGCCAGCAGCGTGCCCAGGTGGCCAAGAAGGCCAACAGCATCCTGGCTTGTATCAGGAATAGTGTGACCAGCAGGAGTAGGGAAGTGATCGTGCCCCTGTAGTCGGCACTGGTGAGGCCGCACCTTGAATACTGTGTTCAGTTTTGGGCCCCTCAGTACAAGAAGGACACTGAGGTGCTGGAGCGCATCCAGAGAAGGGCAACGAGGCTGGTGAAGGGTCTGGAGAACAAGTCTTATGAGGAGCAGCTGAGGGAACTGGGGTTGTTTAGCCTGGAGAAGAGGAGGCTGAGGGGAGACCTTATCACTCTCTACAACTACCTGAAGGGAGGTTGTAGTGAGGTGGGTGTTGGTCTCTTTTCCCAAGTAGCAAGTGATAGGACAAGAAGAAATGGCCTCAAGTTGCGCCAGGGGAGGTTTAGATTGGATATTAGGAAAAACTTCTTCACCGAAAGAGTTGTCAAGCATTGGAAGAGGCTGCCCAGGGAAGTGGTTGGGTCACCATCCCTGGAGGTATTTAAAAGACGTGTAGATGTGGCGCTTAGGGGCATGGTTTAGTGGTGGACTTGGCAGTGTTAGGTTTACGGTTGGATTTGATGATCTTAAAGGTCCTTTCCAACCTAAACAACTCTGTGATTCTGTGATTCCTCGTAATGCCATGGAGCTTTTCAGAGGGATGAAGCACCTGCCTGTCCAGCCTCTGGGATCCCCAATGCCCTTCAGCCCCCAAGCTCACCGTGCTGCTGGCAGGGCCAATCTATACAGCTCTTATGGGGCTATAGGGCTGCTTTACCCTCCTCTATGGCAGACTCACTTCTGACGTCCTCTTTCTGTAAGTCTCTTTTCAGCTGGCCCCTCTGCGTGGGTGCCTAAGCAGGCTGCCAGCAAATGCCATGGCCCGGCATAGAAAGGGAGCGGGTGAGAGGAGAGGGGTGAGTAAAGATGAAGGCAGGGGAAGGGAGAACAGGCAGTGGAGAGGCAGACGGGACGAGGCCAGCGGCTCATTGCACCAGTGTTGGCACCGCTCGCTGGGGAGGGAGGGAGGGAGAGAAGGAGGTGAGGAGGGAGGGAGGAGAGGTGCCGGGGTCTTTTCTCCAAGCCTTTCGCAGGGGACAGAGTGGGGGACGCTGCCTCCCTCGTTTTCACACAGCACCAGGCTGCCTCTGAAGCATTTCAGGAGAAATGTTGCCATAGAAATAAAACAGCCGTCCAGATTGCGAGGGGCAGGCCCGCCACCATGGTGGCAGGGGCTGGCGCAGGCAGAGGCAGAGCGGCAGCAGGAGTCCCTGGCCGGTGGCGTGGGGCAGTGCCGGGCCGGAGGATACCTTGCCCACCGTCCTCCGCTCCCTCATCTCCGCTGAGAGCGGCGGTGGTGCTGCCATGCCAGCATGGCCGGTGCCAGCCCCAGGTGGCATCTCCTCCCCAAATGCACCGGTGGGTGAATACCGAAACTGCCCCTGCAGGCAAGCTGCCTGCCACCAGGCTCCCCAGAAGACAGGCATGGAGGTGCACAGGTCTCTGGGGCAGTCGGGACAGGGTCACACTGCAGCCGGCTCCCATCTCTCATCTGCCCAGGCCACGGCACCACCTTCACTGCTGGAGAACACGCCTGAGAGGTCTGAGGGCAAGAACCAGCTCAAAGGCAGCCCCTGCCTGTCCCGAGCCCCCCCACTGCCAAAGAATCAGCACTTCTCCCAAGAAGGGGCTTCAAGACTGACCACCCCTGGTAAAGCCACCTTGTTTGGGGAGGAAAACCAGTGCCAGTGCCTCCGGGGGCTCCATGTGAGGCCCCTCCACCCTGGTAAGGGGCACAGGAGCAGCGCTGTCGAGGAACATGAATTTAGCCCGACACGGTTTTGCAGCGCTGCGAGGCAAGCGCAGATGGCTTCACTCAGTCCTTACCATTCACAGAAAAAGGAGCACCAGCAGGAGGCTGGGGAGCCGCGCGCATGTGAGTAAGGGATCGATCGCTAAGACGTGAGCATCCATCTATTGATCCTCAGCTGTGCTGTCGGGTTAAGCCAACCCAGTGCAATAACGAGACAGGACAGCGGGAACTTGCTGAGGGCAGATTGTCATTAACCGCTCCGCTCTGCGTCTGCACTGATGTCAGCGCGTGGTGGGCGCAGGTATCCATCACCGTGTCCTCCTCCCCCTTGCTGGCACCCTCCTGCCGGTGATACCACCCCAGGAACGCAGCTGCTCCCAGGGTGGCGGCCAGCAGCTGAGCTCGGGGTGGCCGAGCGGCTGGAGGGGCCAGCGGGGACCCATTCTGACAGCTAACTCCATCCTTCCCTGGCCACCTCCATCCTTCCCTGCCCACCTCATCGCTTCCTGGCTTTCCTCGCAAACCATGGGGGGGGGCTGCGAGGGGCAAGGACCACTGCCAGCCCCCCACCAGCGTGGCTTATTGTGGCACTCGGTCTTGGCATCCGAGGGGGGGAGATGGAAGAGGAGAAAGGTGGAGGAGAGGGAGCCCTGCTTCCCTCCAGGTCAGCCCTCTCCAGCTCATCCTGTCTGTTGCCATCCTCACCATCCCTCCTCTTCCTTGCCATCCCCTGTCCCCACCAGACTCACGTTTCCCTCTTAAGGCATATATTCCCCCTGTATTTATTATTACTGTCAGCAGCTACAAACAGGGGTGGCCCTGTGCCGGGGTGACTCAGGGATCTGTGGGTGCCACTTCCGATGGCAAATGGAGAGAGGGCACGTCCCCATGTCTTCAGTGAGATGTGCTCCCCAGGCAGCCCCCCATCCCCTCCCGGGCTCTGGGTCACCCCAAGCCCTGGGTCCTTCTCCACACCTCCCACCTCCCGTGGACGCCTCCTCCCGAGAAGCCAAGGAGGGCACAGAGCGGGGGTTGAGGGTAGTCTTAGAGCCATGTCACTTCTGCCATGTGTCCCCCGCATGTGCCGTCACCGTCTGCCCTTCGCAGCGCACCCCTCGGCGGGGGCGAAGGGAGGAAGGGGAGAAGAGAGAGGCCCCAGAGCTGCCATTCGCTTTGCCAGGATGGAGCCGGGGCTGGGCGGTGGGGACGGCAGACTCCAGGCTCTTGGCAGAGGGGTTTGGTTGTCTCCAGGTGATTTGCCCAGGAGGGAGGGCATCAGGGGCTGAAGGTGGCACCAGGGATGTCGGAGGTGACCTGCCTGCACCATACAAACCTGCCTGCCGGCTCCCGCCCTGGCAGGGACACTGGTCTTGCCAACAGGGAACAAGGACAGAGTTTCTCCTGAGCTCCTTCACCCAAACCCAGTATCCAGAAGACCCTTTTCACCCTGCCTATCTGGGGGATGTTGGCCCACCACCAGCAGGATCAGTCATGCTGGGACTAGAAGAGCCTGAAGGCAAGGGAGAGGGAGGCAGGTCTGGAGCCCGAAAAGCTCCATAGGCAGCGGGAGAGCCAACACGGCCACTTTGGCCCCGGTTGCACCCGAGTGCTTGGAGAACGGGTCTCCAGCGCCATTATTCTCCAGGATGCCTTAAGGAACCGGCTGGGACCATTGCCCAGATGGAGCAGGAGAAACAAACAGTGAGCAAGACCCAGCTGCAGGCGAGGAGGCGCTAAGGAAACACGGGGAGCCAAAAAAATGAAGAAGTTACCTGCAAAGCAACCCAAGCCAGGGCAGCGAGGGGGAGGGAGGGAAGTTGGGGAGGTTTACAGGCAGGTACCCACCCCTGCCCCTCGGCCCGCGGCCGCCCCGGTAGCTGTATGTGCATACGCCGTGCACGCAGGCAACTTTATTATTCACTGGCACGCTCACATGAAGCCACGCATCTCTCCCTAAGTTATATTTATAGCTGTTCCTCAGAGCGAGCACAGATGAAACAATACATTATTTTCCTAAGGAAAAAAACCCCTTCCCGGTCTCATGCCGGTGAAGGGAGCAGCGCGCCCCGGCACTGCCTCTTACCCGGGTCCTGCCGAGGGCTGCCGCCTGCTCCAGCCGTGCCGAGCCAACATCAGAGGAAGGGGAAAGCAGCCGGGTTCTCCATCTCACCATGAAACGTCTCAGCTGGTCCAGAGGAATCGGGGAGGTCTCTGTGCAGCCCTTGCTCACCTTTGGCTTGGGGGTTCCCCCCCTCCCCCGAGGAGCTACTTCTCCACTGCGACCTGCTCCTCTCCTAACTCTGCCCTGCCCACGCCAGTGCTCTCCTCCTGCCTCTGCCTCTCCTCAGCATTTTTCGCTCCCGGGAGCGTCCATCCCACGGAGCGCTGATGTGCCTTCACAGCTCGGCGACAGGTTCAGGTCTCCCCCTCCTGCCTGGCTCCCTCCTTCCCTGGCATTATTTGCCCGTGCCCCTTGCTGCTCCCCTGCTCTGGTCCCCAAATCCCCCCTCTCCTTTCCACTCTTCCTCCCTTTGCGCTCCGCTCCTTTTCCCTGGCTGCCTCTCCCCCTCGCTGATTGCTATGCAGTCTGTAGCTGAGAAGTCAGTAACTCTGTGGTAGGATCCAACAGCTTTCCGCTACTTTAGCCCATCCTCGCGTGTGAGCTCAGAGCCGCGGAGGCACCGCTGCGGAACCGCCATGGGGGAGACGAGAGCTCAACCATCGGCGGCGGGAAGGGGATGGCGGGGCCGCCGGATGCCCCCGGGGAGGTGAATCGTCCTGCCGGGCTGGCGCAAGGGGCTGAAATATTCAGTGGAGGGTTTTTTCCCACCTGGATTTGGGGTGCTGGACTGACACCTCTCCCTGAGGAAGAACCAGGCTCTCCCAGCTCATGCAGAGCGTTTGCTGCGGGGCATTGCCTCCCCGCATCTACAGCCCGGCCTCCCCACCCTGCAGTGCTGGGGCTGTCCGGGAATGGGAGCACGGGCAAGGAGGGACCAGCCCTCAGTGCTCCAGGATGGTGCCCAGCCACCCTGCCGGGAAACCCAACCCGGAAACCTCCCCTGGGTCTCCCTGGCTAGTAGCATCTCAGGGGCTTTGAAGAGGTCACTGCTTGGTGGCAAGGTGAGGGGCCAGGGGACCCTGCAGCAGTGAAGCCACCCCTTTTGTGCAGGAGGGAAGCCGGAGGCTGAAGAGAGCCCTGACCCCACAGGCAGTGGCTGTAGGCGCGGGCTCCCAGGGACAGCCCTGCATGAGGCCAGCAGGATCCATGGGCATGGTTTCCATCCTGGTGTCTCATCTGCCATCTCCAACATGAAGACCTCTGCTGGAAAGTCAAAAAAGATCAAAAAAACACTTTCTGAGTGCCCTCTGGGTCCCAATCCTGCAGCAACAGTGACCCTCCCTCCCAAAATCATCCCAAGATCCCCTGGCACATGGATGCCCCCGCGCACAACATGCTGCAGGGACTGCTGTCCCCCGCCAGCATCAGTGAGCACCGCCGCAGCGAGCGCAGCCCGCTCTCACCTGGCAAAGCCACCCCAGGGGGAGCAGAGGGTGTTTTTAGTGCTCTCCACACAGATAAGCAGCTGCAAACAGGGAGCACGGCAGCATCCTGCACCAGCCAGCTCGCCCCGGCCCAACCGCAGCTGCTCCCCACCGCTTGAACCGGGGGTCCCAGGGAGCCGCGGCGCACAGATGGAGCGGGGCCAGCCTGTTCCCTCCATCCCCTTTGCAGCCGTCCCTACGGGGACCTGTTCGGGTTCAGGAGGGGACTTGCTTTCCCAGAAGACCTGTCCCCAGGGCCTGTGTGGCTGCATCCCAAGAGCTACTGTCTGGGAGCTGCATGGGTGCCCCGCCAGAAAGCATACCAGCCCTCTGGCACCACAACAGGCCTTTCCCCTCTGTGCAGTAAAGGGATGAAGATGCTGCTGAGATATCTTGCTCCTTCCCCAGGCAGGCGAAGCCACCAGGCACCCCTGCAGCCCCCTCGGCTTTAGGTTGAGTTTCACGCTCCCTGCCTTTCGCTCCTCATCCCCGGCTCCCCCGGAGACATTGCCATGTTTCCCTTTGCCTGCACAGCAAGATGAATAGCTGCACCTTGTGCACAGCGCGGCACCCTGGCACGGCCAAGAGACAGCCGGCATGGCTGGGGCCATCGGGAGGGACGTGGGGACGTTGCATTGAGGACGTCACCAGCCCCTCGCCGTCCTTGTGCCCCCGCGGTGCCATGCCCTGGCCGCCCCAGGCCCGCTGGCCCTGGCAGCGGGGTGGCTCACACTCGCCACCCCCGCCCGTCTCCACCGGCACCGTCTTTAATAAGAAGCGTGGAATATTTTAGCACCTATGGAAAAGCCACCACAGACGGTGGTGGCAGCCGTTGCCAGGGAGACGCTCCCAAAAATAGCCCCACTCCGCCAACCTTTCCCGATGCTGCTGTGGGGATGGGGGAGGCAGAGGGATGGAGGGATGGAAGGGTGGGGGTATGGATGGAGGGATGGAGGAAAGGAGGGAAAGAGGGATGGAGGGGTGGATGGAAGAATGTTTGGAGGGATGGATGGAGGGGTAGAGGGATGGATGGATAGAGGGATGGAGGGGTGGATGGAGTGATGGACGGAGAGGGATGGAGGGGTGGAGGGAGAGGGATGGAGGGGGAAGCAGGAGCTCCTGGGAAGGTGAGAAAGCGCTGCCTGACCCCTCTCCTGCCTGGGGATGAAGACAAGCACAACGCCCATGCCAGCAGCCCCTGCTTGGGCACATATGGTCCTGCTTTCCTGCAACAGCAGCTAAGCCAGCACAAGCCCTCAAGCCCTCTCTGCCCTGGGCAGGTCTGACTTTGAGTTTTTAAACCAGACAACACAGTTTTGGACTACTTAGCACCTGCCAGGCTCCCTCTGCCATCCTCCTCCAACCTTCCCATCTCTGTCCCCAGGACTCCAGGACTTCCCCGGCTGAGCTGTCCCGGTCACGGGGGCAGAGGTGGTGAGGGATGGACGCGGCCCATGGTGCTCAACCGCACCATGTTCCGCAGCCCCTCTGGGAATGCCAAATCATTTCCCTCTCTGGGCCAGCTCTGGGATGAATCCTGGGGGCTGCCCACCCTCCCAGGTGGTCTGAATCATAGAATCATAGAATCATTAAGGTTGGAAAAGACCTCTAAGATCATCAAGTCCAACCATCAACTAACACCACCATGACTCCTGGATGCAGCCTGAGCCACAGCCTGCAGCAGAATAGGAGGAGGACTCTCGGCCAAGCACCTCCAGGGGCAAAAGCACAGAAGCCTTCATGGTGGCAGGAAACTAATGCTTTAGTGAGAAGGAAACCCCCTTCTCCCATCTTCTCGTGCCATTGCCATCGCCTCGCAGGACAGGCGGAGGTGGGGAGGGCCCTTGATGGAGCTGCTACCGCCAGGCCCAGGGGCTCTGCAGGAGAAGGAGCCTCCCAGACCGGCAAAGGCAGAGAGGGAAACCCAAAAATAGAACTAAAGGGGGAAAAAAAAAAAAAGAAAAAGAAACCAAACAACCCCAAATTCCCGTTTTTAATGCCAAATCCCAGCTCGCTCCCCTCCCTGTCACCCTGGTGACATTCCTTGTGGTCACCATGGAAACAGGAGTCATGGAGAGAACATCACCGTGCGGGGAACATCACTGTGCGGGGCGGTGGCGGTGCCCGGCATTATTTTGGGAGGCAGGGAGACACCCGGTGCAAGGTGCTTCGTGTTGTGGCAAGGAGGGAACGTTTATTTTTACTTGCTCCCACTTCTAGCACCGGTTTTTCCTTCTCTAAGCGTCCAGGTGCCCCTCGCCCTCCCGGCAGCCTTCCCACGGCCCTCCCGCATGCTGCACGGGGATGTCCCATGGGGAGACCCCAGCCCCACCACCGTGTCCCAGCTGGGTGAGCTCGGCTGGGCTGCTCCCATGAAGTCCCTCTGGCGGTCACCTCACGTGGTGGTTCCTGCTGCCGCAGCAGGAGATAACACCATGGCTTGGGGCCGATCAGCTCTTCTTGGGAAAGCACAAGATGAATAGAATAAAACTTTGCCACCCACAACAGTCTTACCCCTCCGCAGGAGGCTTCATCCCCTGGGTGGGACAAGAAGCTGTGAAGAGGAGTGGAGGGACCAGAGGATGACGAGGGCTCTCAGACATTGAGCCTCTGTTGGCATAGAGGAGCCTGAATCTGTTCCCCCAAAACCTCCCATTCCTGCTCCACAGCTTAAACCTCTCTCTGCCCGCCTGCGAAAGGACCTGGGATGCCAGCGACCTGCTGGGGCACCGGGGCTGGGGCTTGGCTTTCACCAGCACCTGCATGGCCTTGCAGAGCCCTGCTGAAGCCCCAGGTGGCTGCGCTCCGACGGCTGGAAACCCAATTTTAGCCAGTCTCTACCCTGTCACTCCTTTGCCGACGCTCTCCTTTGGTCTAACCTGCTCCTCTCCCACTGCACCAAGCTCTGCCTCGATGCCCTGGCAGGGGCAGGCAGGGCCCTCCCCGGTTTCGCAGGGCCAAGCGGGTGTTTTCCAGCCCAGCCTGGGGACACGGCTGGAAAAGCCCGGTGCGGCAGGTGCTGAAGCAGCAGAGAGGGAAAACACAGCAGCCAGCCTAATGGGCAGAGAGGAAATGTATGCAAATGTATTCAGAAAGGAATCCGCTGGTGCTAATAGACTTGTTAGTCCTCTCCGTAAGCACCGGGAATAATATTTTTACTCTTTAATCATTAAGGATTTTACTCCAAGCGAGCCCATAAGGATGTGACGACGGAGGGAGACACAGAGGAACTGGCCGCGGGTGACGGCTGGGGACAGGGAGGGCGGCAGCCAGAGCCGGCCCCTGGGGCAAGAGCAGGTGGGGTCACGCAACCCTTGAGTAACCAAATTAGACCCACGGCCAGATGCGATTTGCTTGGGGACGAGGTGACGAATTAAAACATCAGTTTGGTTGTATTAAAGTATCTTTATAACAGTGATTAGATAATGAATATCTAATGGCCCCGTCTCGATGCGGATGTCCCCTCGCACCACCGTGAGACGTCCCTGCATAACCACAGCTGCAAGGACAAGATTTATCCCAACTAGGCTGGTCGCCCAAGGCTGTTTCTGAATATATTAAAACTTTATAACCATCACTACTAAGCTCATTTCTGTTAAATCTATAAAAGCGGCAGTACCTATGTGCTTCTTTCATGCAACAAATGTATTACGTTGTTTGTAATCCACTTGCAGGAATCCAGGATTAATATTTTCAGCAAAGTTTATTTCAAACCAGCCCTTGGGAGGACCTTTTTTTTTTTTTTTTTCCTCCAGGGCTGGGCTCTGGGATCCGCATCGCTGCAGACAGGATACCCAAAGGTGGGGGCGGCTGCTGGGGGGGCCACCAGGGAACGGCTGTGCGTGACCTGCCATGGGAGGGAGGGGGTCCGGGTGGGATGTGACATACAGCCGCAGCGGCCCAATAAGTCTGATCTCTCCCCGCTTCTTCATTTGCTCCAGGAGACAAGGTGGAGCACCAGGGAGAAGATGCTGGAGGCAGGACGGGGCCAGGAAGGGCAGCGGGCAGGAGGCTGCCAGCTGGGAGCAGGACAGAGGTTAATGCACCCACAAGGAATGTCCCTGGAAAGCCCAACCCTCGCCAGATGGTGCATCCCCAAGGCCAGAGGATGGGGACCCCTTTCCCTCTGCCTTTTCCCCTTTAACGACACTTCCGCGTGTAATTTGAGACAAGTTTGGGAAGAAAAAAGAGGAAGGGAAAAAAAAGGGAAAAATAGCGCAGTTATTCCCGCCTCCGCCTCCTCCTCCCTCTCCTCCCAGGCCAGCCAGGAGCCACGTCACCGTCACCCAGCGCTGGTTTTGGGGCTGCTCAGCAGGCTCAGCCTGGGGGTCCCCCGGAGACAAACCCCAACTTTCAGCCTGGAGCGGGGAAGGAAGGCCCCGGAGGAGGGAGAGAGAAAATCCATCTTGGGGGAAAAGTAAGCAAGGGAGACGTCCAGCTTGAGCGCCTGGCAGGGGAAAGGCGCTTGCGACCAGGGGAGAGGGGAGCCTGAACTTTTCTCCGCCAGAAGAGAGGGCTCCGTACTGGGGAAAAAAGGAAAGCTGAGCTGGAGGAGGCCGTTCGCTCGGTTGAGGCTCGGGGCAGGGGAAAACTCCCTGCCCTCACCCTCCCTGCCTGCAGAAAGTGCCCTGCTGCCTTAGCCCCAGAGGAGTCCACCCAGCACCATGAACGTCTTCCGCATCCTGGGGGACGTCTCCCACTTGCTGGCCATCATTATCCTCCTGCTGAAGATCCAAAAGTCCAAGTCCTGCGCCGGTGAGTGCTCCCACGCCCTGGGGAAGGAGGGGGGCCCTTCTCAGAGGGCGGCTCAGCGAGGGGTGCGAGAGAAATGGGTGCCAAAAAGGCTAGCAATAGCTCACGCAAGCCGGCAGCCCTCCCCAGTGGGCTCTTTGAGGGAAGTCATCCTCCTCCGGGAGGTCCCCCTGCCCGGAGGAGAGAGCTGTGTTGGAAGGATGTGATGTGGCAATGCGCACGGCCTCGGGCAGGTGTTGGTGTCGGGGTGATGAAGCGAACACCAAAACCGATGACCTCGAGAGAAAGCTGCTTTAGGTCAGAGGTCCTGCCAGCAGGCGGGCAGGTACCAGAGGCTGCCCCATCCCTGGGCGAGGAAATCAGGGCAGCAGCTTCCCACAGAAGGATTTTGCTCAGAGTTCATGGTTTCCTCCCCAAGAGACTTTGGGGCTGGGCTGCAGCACCGCGGCCATTAACACAGGTAGAAAAACGGGTGGGTCTGTCTGCCTCTCCCTGCCAGCGATGACTAAGCTCCATCAGCATCCCTGGGCTGGTCCCTGATCCCGCAGCTCTTCCCCGGTGCAGCAGATGTCACATCACACAACCCCCCCAGGTGACGTGGGCAGGCGAAAGGGGTGAGGGAGCGAAGAGAAAGGCATTTTGATGACAGTAAGGACTGAATTGGACAAAACAGTGAACGTGCCCACCGAGCACTGGTCCCTACAACCCAAGGCAGGGCTCAGGGGCGTCAGCAGGAGCCTGCCCTGTTGCTTGGAAGACTCTGGCCAGCCCCGCGGTAGGTCTAGAGCTACCACAGCACCTACACGCCAGACCAGGCTCACGAAGCAAAATGCGTATATGCAACCACTTCCAAAGAAGGCATAAGGGGAAACCACCATCCTAAGGGTCCTTCCTCTCATCTGCCTTACCTTCCTTTCTTCTCCCTGCCATGCAGGTATCTCTGGGAAGAGTCAGATTCTTTTCGCCCTCGTCTTCACAACCCGCTATCTCGACCTGTTCACCACCTTCATCTCTGTCTATAACACCGTGATGAAGGTAAGGAGAGGGCAGTGTGGAAGCAGAGGTTCCCCTCAGCTCGCTGTGGTTTCTCAGGGAGGCAAGGGTATGCGTTCACTAAGTTTTTCAGCCAGAAGGAAGAAGGAGCAATTCCATCATCTCCACTTGTCACCAACGGGGGTTATACATAGGAAGGGTGGATAAAGATGCTTCCTTTGGTGTCACTGGCCCTCCATTGACCAAAAAAACCCCCTCACCACAGTCAGTGAGTGAGCTGAGCCCACCACATTTAGTACCACCAAAACCAGAACGAGACGTCATGAATCAGGCCTGGGTGTCCTTGCACAGCAGGAGCATTAACAGATTGCTGCCACCAAGCCAGCCTCTTCACACAGAGCCCTAGAGGGCTCAAGCAAGTGTGAAGTGCTGCATTGTGGGGCAATCTTTAGCTGACCGCTGGAGTATCTCCAGCAGAAGTCAATCCACAAGCCAGCACAGAAAAAGCATGTACCACTATCTCACCCGGGCACGGCCCCACCAGAACTGGGTTAAAAGATGTTGACTTTGGCAAAGCCATCCTCTCTTCAAGCACAGAAGGTATAATCGCAGGTAAAGTCTTGCCGGCTACCTTCCCTCCCCCAGGTCATTTTTTTGATATGTGCCTACGTCACCGTGTATATGATCTATGTGAAATTCCGGAAAACATTTGACAGCGAGAATGACTCCTTTCGCCTTGAGTTCCTGCTGGTCCCTGTCACAGGCCTGTCGTTTCTGGAGAACCACAGCTTCACCCCCTTGGAGGTAAGGAAAACCTGAGGCAGGAAAGGGGAGGGGAAGCAGCAGCCTGACACCATGCAGCAGAGCGAGCGGCATGTTGAATAGTTGAGATCTTTAACAGCAAAAGCAGGCAGGAAAGGCAAGGTTAGCAGGCCTTGAAGACCGTACCATCTACAGAGCAGCTCAGCGCTGTCTCCTCTCAGTCTTAGGACAGCAGGCTCATTTTTTCCAACTCTAGCAGCACTACTCATCCCCCTTGCATATCGATGCTCTGCCAAATTAAAGCTTTGGCTCTTAGCGCCTATTAATCAGCACTAAGACTCTCCACTGCCTTCATTTTGCATTCTCACAGATACTCTGGACCTTCTCCATCTACCTGGAGTCTGTGGCTATCCTTCCTCAGCTCTTCATGATCAGCAAGACAGGGGAAGCAGAGACCATCACAACACACTACCTTTTCTTCCTGGGCCTCTACCGTGCTCTCTACATTGCCAACTGGGTCTGGCGCTACTACACAGAGAATTTCTACGACCAGATCGCTGTAGTTTCTGGGGTGGTACAAACCATCTTCTACTGTGACTTCTTCTATCTCTACATTACCAAAGGTAGGTAAAGGGGTTGGTATAAATCCGAAACGTTCATTCGGCCCTCTTGCAACGTACGGTGGAGCTGCAGCTCGCCGTGCGTTAATCCTTATGTGACTTTATTTTTTGCTGTACTTGTGATGCACATTGCCCACCTAAAATCCAGTTTAAGAACTGTATCCGTTGAATGCGAGCAGGTATCTGTGCTCACAAGGCTCTAGATCTGCATGTGAAACAAAGCAGAAGCTAAACCAGAGCTAAGCCTGGTTTAGCCCCACCTTGGGAAGTTAACAATTGAGGTATATTAAATTCTATGTACATTTTGAAAGATTATGAATCACGCAAAAAAAACTTTGACGGGGGGGGGGGGCGGGGGGGGAATAGCTGTAGGCAGACAATGTACCTGAGAAAGCAACTGCAGACATATGGAGATATTATTAAGCCTACTTTTTCTTTTGATGGGAAAGATGTAACATTCCCAAGAATTGCTTCTGTAGGAAGATGGGCCTCTGGCCAGACAAGACACCCCTTTGTTTCCCAAAATCAGATGCCCCTTCCACTTCAGCACCGTGCTTTGGTAAATGGCTACGTACCAGAGCTAACAAGTGCATCAAGGGCATGACATTTGGTAGAACATGCTATGGTTTGCTGAGGCTGAAGTACGCTTTAAAACTCTTTTCGGTTGAGGAGGATGGAATTTGATGAAATCTAGCTAAGCGAACAAATATTTTCTTCCTCCTTCATATTCCCGAACTAGTCTGCCAAATGCAGGAGTGACAGCCCGCCTTTGATGTTTTGAGGGATGGATCTTTGGTAGCTTCATGCAATATACCTGCTGATAGAGAGGTGACAGGAGCACTGAGCAGGTGGCTGGCCTTGGCAGATTAAGACTTCCTTCTGTCATTAAAATATTTTTATAGCCAGAAAAGTACTTTGTAAAACTGCCATCAAGGTGCTCCACGTCAATTCCTTTTTTTTTTTTTTTTTTTTTAAACTACTTCCCATTTTAGCTTCACTCAATTCATGTGTCCCGTGTCCTACTGTATTTTGTGAGAAATCCATACCCTTTGTAGTTCCGGATGGTGGAACAAAAGGGGGAAAAAAACAACTGCTGGCTTTCAGTCTCGCATCGCCAGTGATAAAACTGCAAAATTTAGATGATAAAGGAGGCAGAAGAAAAAATATTTGTCCCTGGGATGTCACAGCAGGAAGAGAATTGCGGGGTTTCGGGTTTTTTTTCTTTTACATAAATGTTCTGGATCATGGGAGACAAAAGGTGACTGAAGATATGCAAATGCTCTGCAGTCATTTATGAAAACCAGCAATATTATAGCAGGTTGCACCTCTCACACTCTTGCAGGGAAAAAAAAAAAAACCAAACATCTTTTCAAAACATTTCTAACACAGAAGAGCTCAGACAAAAGGGCAGCGATGCTGCAAAAAAAGCAAAGATGTGTTACATAAAAAAATGTATTTAATAAGACTTCAGAGCCTATACCAAAGTATTGTAAAGGGATTTTTATAGAACACAACTTCTCTTTATCTTGTTTTCAAAACTAGATGAGTTCCTCTCTGTTTAACACAAGGACCCAAAAGATATTCTGAGGAAGCTTTCAGCTCCCAAAAGCTTGTATTTCACAGAATGGCTGTGGTTGGGAGCAACTCAGGGGACTATCTAATCCAGCCCCCTGCTCACAGCAGGGTCACCTACAGCAGGTTGTTCAAGGTCCTGTCCAGTCAGGTTTTGAGTATTTCCGGGACAGAGGCACCACGGCCTCTCTGAGCAACCTGTGCTGGTGTCTGACCACCCTCATTGTAAAAAATTTTTTTCATATGTTTACATGGAATTTCCCATTGCCCCTTGCCCTGTCACTGGGCTCCACTGAGCAGAGGCTGGTTCCGTCTCCTTTACTTCCCCCATCAGGCATTTACACACATGGAGATGATCCCCCTCAGCCTTCTCCAGGCTGAACAGTCTCAGCTTTCAGCCTGCGCTCTCAGATTGGATGCTCTAGCCCCTTAACCATCCTCATGGTCCTTCTGGACTTGCTCCAGTATGTCCCTGTCTCTTGTACTGGGAGCCTAGAGCTGGACCCATCGCTCCAGCTCTGGCCTCACCAGGGCTGAGTAAACAGAAAGGACCACCTCCCTCAACCTGCCGGCGATGTAGCTCAGGAGGCTGTTTGCATTCTTTGCCACGAGGGCACATTGGTGGCTTGTGTTCAACTTTGTAGCCACCCGCCCACCCAGGGCCTTTTCTGCCAAGCTGCTTTCCAGCTGGGCAGTCCCCAGCACATACTGGTGCACAGGGTAGTTCCACCCCAGGGGCAGGACATGGCATTAGGGAAACTGACCTTCCTGAGGTCCCCGCCAGCCCATTTCTCTGGCCTGGCACGGTCCCTCTGACCCCATCTGGTGTATCAGCCATTGCCCTCCGTTGTGCATCACCAGCAAATCGCTAAGGGAGCACTCTGCCCTTCCCCCTGGCACCGAACAGAGGCCTTGAGCAGTACTAACCCCAGTTCCCACCCTCAGCGTAAACCACCAGGCTGCCAGCCAGACTGTGCCACTGACCACCACTCAGCCAGGACAGCTGCTTCTCCATCCACCTCACCTAAGCCTATGGGCCCCCGGTATTTCCAGGCAGCCTCCCAGCCCACCTACCCATGAGGTGAGATGGGGCAGGCTCAGGAGGGTCTGGCCACAGACCATGTATTCAGGCCATGTTCTCTATTAAGAGGAGGGGGAAGTACTGGGGATAGAACACTAGACTCCATACTACATCAAGGAAAAAAATGCGGAAATTAAGAGCGTCCACGCATGAGAAAGAGTAACCATGAAAGACAAAACAAGAACCTTTTCCTTTACAATAAAGGAGAATAAATAGGTTGTGGAGTTTCCCCCCTTAGAAGCAATTTTGTAGTGGCTGTCTCCCACCAAGGATCACAAATTCTCCCATTCTCAGGACTCCTTAATTTTACCATTCTCGCTAAATTCTCCTAGATGCTCCTTCCACAATGAACAGGATTCTCCGGAGCTGCTAGCATAGAGTCATAACTGAGGACAAGCAGTTGTGTCACCTGAAGACAGCACAGCTCTATTCCTACTAGCTTACAGCAGCACATGGAGGATGCCCAAGGAGGCCTATTCGATAGCCATAATCTCATGGCTGTTTGCAAACCTGGCAACCCACTATCTAGCACTTCAAATAGCAAGTTCAAAAAAAAATTTGTTTTCAGTTGAATTCCCCAAAGTTCCTTCATTACCTTCTCTTTCTCTTTGTGCAGTCCTAAAAGGAAAGAAGCTAAGTCTGCCCATGCCCGTTTGAAGACATTTCCACAGACAACGCAAGAAATTCCGAAGCTCTGAAGATCACAGCTTTCCTTTCCTGGCCCTTTCTGACTAACAGATGGCTCAGCCGAGTTTCACTCCAGTGCCAGGAAAACAATGAGGCCTGGAAAGCCGATACGCTTTTCACCTATATGAGACTTTCCCTCAACTTTTTTTATTTCTTCTAACTTGAATTTGGTGCTAGGGAGTAGTGCTGGCCAATACTGAAGTAGCACAAATTATTCTCTCCTGGCTTTTCCCAGCATCTACCTCCAAAACATGCCTCTACCTTGACCCTGAGGCAGCACAAGGAGTATAAGGGAACTTGTCACTACCTTTAGTCGTTCGGTCCTTTAACGAGTGCCTATGGTAAAGGGAACATGATACTATTAAGTCTAATAACATATACAAAGCCCACTGACCCATTTCACAGGTGGCCACATCTGACACAACAGACGGTACAAACGACTACTTTAACTCTGTATGAACTAATGTCCTCCTGGAAGTTAACTCTGCCTGACCCCCCTTCTATTCAAGTCCTGTAACATTCAGGAAAAATACATTCCCTTCGAATGTCATGAATCTTCCAATTCCACAGGTGTTC
Source organism: Fregata magnificens (assembly GCA_013389945.1). Classification (NCBI taxonomy): domain Eukaryota; kingdom Metazoa; phylum Chordata; class Aves; order Suliformes; family Fregatidae; genus Fregata; species Fregata magnificens. The sequence goes on from WAAD01009582.1 coordinate 46,302, forward strand.
AAACATCCTCCCCACTCACTCACCCACTTTCAGTGACAGTTCCTCATATTCTACAAACGGGGATTATTTCAATTAAAATTCAGTGCATTGCCAACAAGTGTTTCCAACTCCTTGAATTTGACTTTTTTTAAGAACTGGGAAGAACAGGGGCAAAGATGGTTTCACACTCCAAAAATAAAGACAAAGTTCACAATTTATTGACAACAGTGTTTTTATTTATACCTACAAAAGAAAACAAGATGGTATCAAAAGGACAATTTACAAACTAAGAATAGTAACATAGCTCTTAGTATCCTGTGTCTGAACACCACAGATCTATGAATCTCTCAATTCAAGTCTTCATTAATACAACAGGAATGTGTTCAGAGACCAGCAGGTGTGTGAAACAAGATGCTGATCCCACACAAAGCCACTAACCCTTCCATTGTTCAGAGAAGTCCAAACAGTAAATTGCTTCAGGAAGTGGGAGGGGAGGAGACACCCAACTCATTTGACACTCCCACAAACTTTTACAGATTGAAAACAAGGCAAACAATACTAGACACTAACGCTTTATCAACAAGGGCCCTCCAGCTGGTATATGGAACAGCGCAGTGAGCACCAGGTGGGACAGGGGCAGCACATGCCACGGTGCATTTATGCATTCAACAGTCTGGTTAGCACTCTGAACTGAACCGAGACCCTGGACTTCAGCTGACCTCAACAGCAATAAAGCACTGCAAGACCTGGCACAGACCTTTACACGTGCACAAGTCCCCCCCAAAAGAAGTGAAAGCTATAGCAGACTATAAGGCAGCTTTGGCGGTCCAGAGACCCTTTTTAAAGCCAGTCAGTGAGATGTCCTACTCCTACACCCCTCAAACACATTTCTGCGTTGAACTCGCAAATTTAAAAAAAAAAGAAAAAGAAAAAAAAAGCTCTACATTTGCTTGCGAGGGAGGCCAAAGACAAATCAGTCAGTGCCTGGACAAACGAAATGTTTCTGGCTTTCACTTAACACAAGCAAAGGAACTTCCTGCCCAAGCACTGGAATTAGAAGATGGCACGAGGGAACCGAGGTTCTGGAAGATCACTCCCTTTCCCCTCTGTGTCAGCAACCTACCTGTGTACCGCACAAAAAAAAAAAAAAGCGCATTCATCCCCCAAAATTTTACTCTGGGAAGAAACTAAATTAAAAAAGAAATAATTTCTGTGTAAGCAAGCTCTTTTCCTGGGCTATAAGAAGTTCCACTCTGCTACAGTAGTGGGCTGCCTTGTTCATCCATATGCAAGAACGCCAACAGAAAAAAAACCCAAACCCTTCACTCTCATAATGCAAAGATTATGCCTCACAAACCATGAGATGTATCCATTCTTTTGTCATCTTATCAGATCAAGAGCAGCCAACTCCTGTTATCATCTACTGTCTCTGAACCGTCTGGTATTAGAAATAACAAGTCAACAACATGCTTTACTAAAGGGGAAACCCCCTCACACCCACCTTAGCCTGTAAAATAAACAAGTTTTATTTACGTATTTACTAAAATTTCACTCTTCTCTAACATTTCTAAAATGCTACCTACCTGCGAGAGCTCAGCTCAAAGGGACCAATGGAGCAGGGAAACGCACTCAAAAGCCAGGAAAAGCAATAGTCAGAGCAAGGTACAAAAGAAATAAAGCTTCAGAATCAAGATGCACTAACCAGCTCACCGCTTACCTCATGAAAAGGAGATTCCAGGCAATCTCCTCNCAGAAAACTCTGTCACATTTTATTCAGCGTAGCGGCATTCAGAACATTCCCCATGGCAAAAGGCAGTTTGTTCATGAAGGACAGACAAACAAGATATGCTGTTCATCATCTCAGTTCTGTTTACTTTCTGGGCTCTCAAAGAAGACTTCTCTCAATAAACCCAGCAATAGGAATTTGAGAGCAGAAACTCAAGGATAACCAGGCTCCATACGCTTGCAATGCTGCAATTTAACAATTGTAGGGAAAGAACTTACTTGGCTAAACGTTATAGCAGCGGTACCTACAGTGACTATCTGGTTTTCAGGTATCAAATCCAAGACAGGTTTGGTCTCTGACACTGGGGTTTTAATCCCAATTTCCCTACTGCAGGCTGCTACAGGTACCAGAAGATGGGGCTGCTGGTTCCAGAGCTGCAAAAAACGCCACCAATGTACCCCGGGCATTACCCTGAACACCGCCCAGCTCAGACAAATGAGCAGAGTTTTCCTATAGAAAGTCACCTACGATAGATTACAAGCAATAATAGTGAGCTATTTAAAAAAAAAAAAAATTAAGATTAGAAGTGAGCATTGCTCCCTTGCATTTATCATTTTAAATGAAGTGCTTTTTGGCTCCCCAAAGTTTCCCACCTCTCTTGATACTTCCTGAAATTAAGTTAACATGTTACAGAATAGAAACTTCCTCCCCTCAAAAGCAAGTTTTCACACAAACCTTAGACACCAAGATGATCGAGCTGGGACCTATCTGCCTTATACCCATTTCTTTTAGAGAAAATAAAATTTCCAATTTCCTCAACATGCAAGACAAAAAATAATAAATTTTCCAGTCAACTATATATATCTCTTAAAAAAAAAAAAAAAAGAAAAAAAAAAGAGGACAGGGTCAGTAATGTGGACTGGGGGCCATTTTTGATGGGCTCGAGGGATCTGAATAGTGAATTCTAAGTCTAACCTGCATGAGAGAGACATCACAATGGGAAAGAAGAGAAAGAAAAGGTTCCTTTAAATGCAAGAGGTCTACACTGGTCACCAGTGGGCGAGTGGTCTCATTTGCGTGAGGGGGGAGGGGGCGGGGGAGGGGGCGGATACTGGTAGGTGGCAGTCTGTCCCATATAGCCCATCACGTTAGTGGCAGGGGGCTGCGGAAACTGTTGTGACATGAGCGGCTGTGGCTGCTGGCCCGAGCGCCCCACCATCCCTGCATACTGCTGTTGGGTAGTGCTCTGTGAGGTTCTCCCAGCGGTGGCAGCTGTGGTGCTGGCACCATAGCCACTAGCACTGTACTCTGCAGTGCCATAGCCACTCGTGCCATAGGCAGCTGCTCCATAGCTCCCTTGAGTGTAACCATACTGGCTCTGTGCTGCCCCAAAAGCGGAATTTGGGCTCCCGTAGGCACTGCCATAGGTCTTGTTGGCTCCGTTGGCATAACTGTCACCACGCTCACGGTCTCTGAAGCCACCTGAGTCTCTCCGGCCCTCTTTCACTCCCCGGAGCCTCCTGTCACACTCTTCCTGGTACATCAGGTTAGGGTTGTTTACTGAACTGCTCGTTCGGTAACGAGAACGACCTCCTGGCGATGAATATGTTAAGATTTAGTACCATGAACAAGTCTTAAACAATGAACTCTGGTACAATTACACCACCCTTTCTCCCCCTTCTATATCCGCAGTTTTGCCCACGAGGAGCAATTTCTTTTGACTGACTATAACTTCCCTGCACAGCTGTGCATACGCCTCTTCATTTTGTTCAAGGTGTAAATACGAAGTTAAAAAAGGGTTCTTAATGCATGTGCTTGGAGACAAAGAAACAGAAGAAATTCAGGACTAACCTGGAAATATAATAAAACTTACTATTCCTTCAGAAATACTACATCTACATAATGTGTTTAGATCTCAGCTACAAAACAGCTTTATTACTAATCTACTGTTTGTCATCTTAGACTTGCGCTTACTACTTCCCTACCCTCTTTCAATCTTCCCTCCCTCAAAATGGGGAACCTATTCCCTGTGTAGCCCTTTTCCCATATGCCTTTACCTCCACCACCACCTCCTCCTCCTCGGTGGTCCACAAGCTGCATCAGTTTTGGATTGATGGCTTGATTGGCTTCTTCCAACACCTTGATAAGCTCCCTGGCTTGTTTCAGGTTTCCTGGAGTGAAGAACGTGTAGGCAGTACCTTTGTTGGTACTACGTGCGGTACGGCCAATACGGTGCACATAATCTTCAGAGCTGTTCGGATAGTCGTAGTTTATCACAAATTTAACATCTTCCACGTCTTGTGAAGTGCCCAGGTGCGAAGCACAGTGAAGGGGTGGGGTTGAGGAAAGGGAAGAAGAAGAGAGGACGTGCCAACGAAAGGTGGGGAGCACGAATGCAGGTGACAGTAATAAGAAAAAAAAATACAAAGTTAGTAATTGCATGGAATAAATACAAGACAGACTCATCCCAAAAGAGTAGAAGACTCAAATTTAAGATCATCAGGAACAAAGATCAGTGTCCTGAAAAACAGTGGTAATTTTAAAGCAGTTTTGCCCTGCACTCAAATTCACCCTTCTCCAGAATGCACTTCTCTGTCTTCATGTGTCAAAGACACTGACATTTGTGAATGAGCTCACTGAATTTCATACTTTTTTTTAAAAAAAAACCAAACCAAACCACAATCTGGAAAGTGAAAATGCCACCATCAGACAGAGCAAACTGGGGTGGAGGAAGGGCAGAACTGCCATGGGAAAGCTTTTACTCTGTTGGGAGAAGTCTAACAAATAATAACGGTAGTGAGATCACTTACCTTCCACTTGGTAACATGAAATAAAAGGCAATCTTAAAGATATTTACTTTTACAGTCCTAATAAAATACAGTGAACTACTTTCCCTAGCCTAAAGCTTAAGACACTCCAATTACATTAGTATTACTCAGCCAACTCATTAAAAATTATCCAGACCTAGAATATCTTAACTCAGCTTCGTAGTTATCACCAGAATACATTGCACTAACATTTCACCGTGCTGTTCCATCCAGTTCTGGCAAGCTTTCGTATTTTGGACAATCCTGAATTCCATTAGCAATTCCCTACTTCCAGTGTCCGGTGGAGGCAGGAAATGAAATGATCAAAATTGCTTTGTATACAAAATAATATTAAAATTTAGGAGATCAGAACTGCACGCCTTTTGGAAAGCCAGACTTCATAAACTTATGGAACAGAAACAAAGTAAATGTTAGCGTAACACTTCAGTGAAAGCACCTCAAGTACCAAAAGCACCTATTTGCTATAGTATACAATACTTTAAAAAGCATGGTATTACAGTAAGTGCCCTAACAGCTCATAAAAAAAAGTTTAAAATCTGCATTTTAACAAGAATATTCTGAAAATATCCAAGATAAAACACAGATTTTTGTGATTTCCTTTCTTTTTTTTTTTTTGTTGTTGTTGTTGTTTTAAAGAGAGAAACATTCTCTGTTTGTTACCAGACCGATGCACACTCCCTCCTCCTGTGGGAAACCGCTGCAGCCGATCCCGTCTCTTTGCCTTTTATTTTTGGCGGCCTCCTTTCGAAAACTCCGCCCTCTGACACGGGACCACTGGAGCGCGGGGAGCATGCATCAAGGGTCCATGGCAGCGAGAAGTCCCCACACACGCTCGCTCTGTGAACTGGCTTAGACGCTTCTCTGTAGCCCCATTTGGTTGTGAAGCGCCGGAGAACCTGGGTTCAGGTAAAAGTTTCAGGTCCTCCAACGCTTTTTGTCCCCTATTCGGGGTTCTTAGGGGCAATTGTCAAAAAAATGAAGATACAAAAATTACATCCAAAGGGTCAGACTGCATCTATTGCCCAGACTGCATCAATTTCAAAGGGGTTGTAGGAAAAATAAAAACAAGAAGGTTGTAGTGACAAGAGGGGGACTTTATGTCTGTTTCTTATTACAGCAAAGGGGGGGCTCCTCAGTCTTTGCTGACTCCAAAGTCCTGAATCACACCAAAAAAAGGGAGTGAGAAGGCAGGTTTCACAGGGGGCTGCGCGAGTCTCCAGCTAGGGTCCTTGATGCAACAGGTTTTTTTAAAAAGGGGAAAGTGAAGTAAAGAGAGGAGTACGTATGACAGATTGCATCTTCACAGCCAGGGTGTGACTAGTCTGACAAGCTGCAGGCTACATGATCCTCATTCAGTCCCGTTTTGCACATCCATCAGTAGCAAAGCGACTTGAATTACCAGAGAGGATACAAGGACCTGCATTCCCAGCAGAAAGCACAGGGAATTGTAGCTACCAATGTAGACGGAACTGACTCGACTGGGGAGGAGCGGGAAGAATGGGAAGGCAGGAAGAGGAAAATGCAAGGGTGTTTTCCAGACTAGAAAGTGGTCCTGGTAGAGCACGCAGCTCGCTGAAGAAAGACCAGAGCAAGTACAAGACTCGGCTTCTCCAGTCTAGCATGCTCCAAAGTCTTTGCACACACTCGCAATCTTCCTGCGCTTTTAGAAGATTATGTAGCAGGATCAAGAATTGAAACTGTAAATCATTTTTGACAGCTACCTGGGAAACATTCCCTTTGTCAGACCGTCAGAATACCCTATGGCACAGACAGTCTCTGATTATTCATCAGGAAAGATATAAGCTAGCAAACATGCTAGTCTAGAGAGCTGTTTAGACCATCAATGTAGATGTGTCCCCACCCCTGCACTGAGAATGATCTGCAGCTGATATCAAAGCTTCTGTTAAAGAAAACAAAACAAAACAAATTCAATGTTTTTAGTTTAACAGACTGAACAAAAAAATAAAGTAAAAAAAATTAAAAAAATAAAAAATCAGTGCAGAGAGAGGACCTCACTCCAGGGAATTATCACAAAGAAGTCATTACGGGACTCAGAACTTACCTGGAAGAAGCTTTTTTGAAACCAATGTTCCATTAGGAAGAGGGAAAGCCCTGGTGACTCAGCCAAAAGGCGCGCGCCCCTGTTTTATGTTATTTAGGTAGAAGCCTTCACTTTCCAGGATCTTGGAGGAAGTCGTCCAGAAGTTTGCCAGTTAAGTGACTTATTTTAAGAAGCAGCAAACTCAGGGCCCCAAAATAAGCAGAGATGTTGTTCAGTAACAAGAAACAGACTCTGGTACCTTTCCCCCTTAGCTCAGGTGAAGTGGAGGATGGGAAGTGGGGAGACTGTTTTCTGAAGTGTTATCCAATCGAGTAGTTTTGGGGGGAGTGTTTTTTTGAGGGGGGTGAGGCTGTTTTAAATGTCTAGGCAAGATGCACAAAGAAGCTACCAGCACATAGCAAGCCTGTTTAAAAAATGCTGCTAGAGAAAGCAGCTCTCTTTCATACAAACTGGTTTCAGGCCTCAGTCCCTTCTCCCAACAGGCCCAAGTTCTAACTGCACAGGTCCAGACATGACCCTAGAGGGCAGAGACTGAAGTCCATATAATCACCTCTCTGAGGAAGTGTTGGACATTTTTTGAGGGGGGAGGGGAAGGAGGGGTGAAGGTTGTGTGAACAAAGGCTGCCAAGTCTAGTAATGGTCTGCCTGTATTTAAGTGACCATATGATGCACAGCACAGCCACCCTTTCAGCATATGGAAAAAAAAAGAGAGCTCAGATAACTGAGATTTTTAACAGCTAGAGATTTTTCTGAGGTTATTTGCAATGACTTGCAATAATTTTGTCTAAGATTTACTACAATGAAACATCAACCCCCAAGTAGTTTATCTTGTACCAAACTCAGGGAGGGGGCAATACTCAACGTCCATTATTAAACTCAGAGCACTTCAGAAGTCATCCTCCTCTTCTAGAGTGGACAAGTGTACAAGGACTGTGCTTAGCACACAAAGTGTTTCACAATACAAATATGCTTATTAAAAAAAGGGGGCACAACTGATGCATCCAGACAGATCATTTTCATACCACCAGAATAGAGCTGTGCAATTTTAATTCAATTACACATTTGGGTGACACAATGTTAAAGGCCATATATAATCTCAGTGGTCCTGCCTAGAAGGAACACAGAGGAGGGAAGGTTACATGTCAAGACCAAAGATCTGGAGCAGTGCTTTCTCAGATGTGAATACATCTGTGGGGTAAACATGCATGTACACTGGGGTTGGTATGTTCAAATCTGTGGTGGGTCATACGGGGAGATTATTAGCTATTTGCTGTTGAAATGCTCTCCCACAACTTCCTACTTCAACTTTATCTGACAGGCTCTGAACTGAGAGCAATCCATCCCTATCATCCAGCAACAAAAGCTGGACTTGGGGAAGAAGTGAGTGTGGTGGAAGGGTTGGGTTGCATAATTGGACGTCTCTTCTCCCTCTTGGCGATCGATTGGTCATGCCTAGGCCTTGCTGCAGACCAAAGCCTGTTCATTAGGAGCAGGAAGAGACTTTGAATATGAAAGAAAAAAAAAAGATTAATGTTAAAAAACGTATTTCACATGTGGGGGAAAATCACGCTTTGATTTTTTTTTTTTTTTTAAAGAAAACATATTTCAGTCCAAAGAAGAAAAATAGGCAGCAGTAGGCAAGAGTGGTCTATGTGTACAAACCTAGCCCACGAGATGCAACGTCGGTAGCAATGAGGATAGGAGCCTTTCCAGAACGAAACTCTGTAAAACAAAGCATGCTATGAAGTAAGATTTTTCAAAAAGATAAAGTTACCTGAACTTGATTTACACTAACTGCTCACTTTCCAGAATCTACGTAAGATGGGTCAATTTCAGAAACCCCAGCAAGTCAGGATATATCGTGTCAACTATTTTTCAAAATCCAGCTCTCTGGGTTAAGCAATTTTCCCATTGTGTTTTTGTCAAAAAAAAAAAAAAAAAAAAAAAAAAAAAA
>WAAD01009582.1:54937-66141 GCA_013389945.1 Fregata magnificens
GAAATGAATCTATTATATTGGGAAAAAAAAAAAAAAAAAAAAAAAAAGATGACCAGAGAAAAACAGGTCTCAATAAATTACATACAGCAGCCTGAATTATTCTCCCCTCAGTGATGGACTCACCATTAAGCACCCAATCTCTTTCTGGCTGACTCTTGTCTCCATGGATACACATAGCCGGCCAACTGCCAAACAGAGATGTACATTAGGATAGACGAAAGTACATACATTAAAGGCAACAGGAAGTTTTATTGGCATTTTGGTAAAAAGGCAAAAAATAATAGACTTGAGAACTATTTTATTCCCTGTCCTCCTCTGGCCTGTATCTACCTAGCACGTATCCTGATTTGCTTCTTGCATGTTAAACCCACTACCGACATAAAAAACCATCTAAGCCAAATCACATTTGCTATATTGACACAGTCCCGATCAGCATATCGGTATTCTGATACACTAAAAGCTGCCCGGCTTACAAATACTCTCTCTTGCACCAATGCGTTGATGGACTGGAACCTTCTGGGAATTCTGAATTCAGCCAAGAAAAGAACGGACAAGTTGTTCCCAACAATAGCATCAAGAACATTTAAACCTTTACTGCTTTTGATTACAGTTTCTGTTTCCCACTAGAAACAAGGGGAGGGAGCGGGGAAGCTAATCACCCATCTCTGCGCATCCTTCGAGTGAGATCATCACATCGCCTCTTTGTCTCCACAAAGATGATAGTCTTGTTTTCCTTCTCTGCCATGATTTCTTCCATCAGTTGTATCAGTCTAAAAGAGACACGAGAGCTAAGACATATATCCACATATACAAAAACATAGGAGCACTGTCTCAACTTACATTGAGAACATACACAACACACATCCACATAAATAAGTCAGTATCACACAGAATTTAGGGCTGTTGTACAATGGTATGGTTAAAATATAAGCAATAGACAAGTTAATTACAGGACTTACTTTGTAACGCTCAAAGGTTAAATAATTCTACAAGTAACTTCACTATTCAGAATTCATATTTGGCTTTCAAAGCAATGTAGATTTTTAAGTACCACCAAAAAACCTGAAATGGTAGGAAAGTCAGCTTACTTATGGTCTTTCTCACTTTCCATGCATACATCCACTATCTGCAGGATATTGTGGTTGGCACTCAGCTCCAAGTTTCCCACATTGATCTGAACATAGTCCTGCAGGAAGTCTTCGGCAAGCTGGCGCACTTCTTTTGGCCAGGTGGCACTCCACATCAGAGTCTGTCTGTCAGGCTAAGAAAAACGGAAAACAGATTTATTTAAGGTACTGGACTTTGAATGGGAAACCAAAGGAGGCTGTCCTTTTACAAGGTTCACGCACCCTTATCTGGTCAACAATTTTACGAATTTGGGGTTCAAATCCCATGTCCAACATCCTGTCTGCTTCGTCCAGCACCAGGTACGTACACCGACGAAGGTTGGTCTTTCCTGCCTCAAGGAAGTCAATCAAGCGACCTGGTGTAGCAATGCAGATCTCCACACCTTCAAAACAGAATGAGGANAAAATCAGAAGTAAAATAAGCTTCTACTCATGCCTGACCCACCTTCATCCAGAATTATACAGTCTAAAGAGCTCTCTAGAAAAATAAGAGCGAACACCAGCTAAGCTCCCCATGTCAAGCAAACTTGAAATGCTCCTCTTGCTATACAGGTCAAATTACTTTTTTTTTTTTTTTTAAATATATAAAGCCAAAGCATGGGCTTTAATACCGAGTACTGACACACCAATAGTGACAGACAACCATCCTATCCATATCTGTTAGCATAAAACCAGAACTGAAATATTCATGAACTAGTATCAGGTATGGCAATACATTCCTTACAAGGAGGGACTGGTTTCCACTGGTTCCCAAATCTTACAGGTGCATCCTTCAGTGTCACTGAAATGTCCACAGAAGGTAAGTTTAGGCAAGCAATGAGGTGAAAAAGAGCAAAACCCCAATAGCTTGCTTGATACTGCACTTACAGATGCAGAATATTTTGTGGCAAAACAGATCTTTTTGTTTCCATCAACCTGGACTCCTCAGAGCTGTCAAAGCTGGGCATACTTCTAGTTTCTGTAAAGCTCATGCAAGAATGAAATTTCTAATGGAGCCATCAGTCTGCTAGGGGGACTGAAGAAACTGCAATCTGTTGTCAATGATGTATTCCTCCAAAGTAAATTCACAAAATACCCAAAAAAATCACAACTGAGGGGAAAAAAAAAAAATGTTTTCTGGACTCAACAATCTTTGCTGCAGAAAATACTAAGCAATCACCCAAAGACAGTAACACCTGAAAATGACTGAAAGCACTGAACCTGCCCACATGCTCTCACCAAAGGGTTTTCTTCATAAGCAGAATACCTATTTTACAGCACTCCAGAAAGGTGTGCAAAACTCCAGCAAGCTGATCCTCCCAAGGTTTCTTTATGTAACCTTTGCCTCTTCCATTTAAGATGTTACTTTTGAACTGGAATGCACTACCATTTTCTTGAACAGAGCTATCCCACAGCCTTCTACCACACATGCCTTTATTCCATTACTGTCATTTCCAATGACTCTGCAAACTGCAGTAAGTAAAATTTTCTGATTTCTTGAGTAGATCTGCATATCTAAGCTTACCTTGATAATACTTCTTACATCTTTTCACATAATTCTATTACATTTTTTTAATCTAGTGAAGATGAACGCCATCAGCACACTCCTGCATTTGAAATTGTACTTAACTAGCCCTCGATATGAAGGTTAGGCCACTTGAGCACTACTGCGTCACAGTGGTTGCCGTAGAACCATGGTTCCTCATCATTCCCAACTCCAGCCCCTTGCTATGTACAGAAAGGCAGTTAGAGAATGTTATGGAGTTCACAAACAGAAATACAGCTTAGTCCTTAAGAACAATAAAAAAAACCTGAAAACCCACCGTCTAAAGAAGTTGCTATACATTCAGAAATTAAGTTTGATTATTTGAACAAACTTGGGCAGAAAACTTGCTATCTGGCAAACGGCTTAAGAAAAATCATTCCTTAAAGTTGCTGCTACTGCGTTTCCTCAAAATAACCTGTTCTCTTTCTGGTAATTTTCCTTTCCCCTTTCCTATGTCCTGATGATCTCCACAAGTGGAAAGTTCAAAGAGAAAATGGAAAGGAAATCTAATATCCAAATAAGTCATTACACAACAAAGAAGAGAAATACTACATGCACTATCATTGTAACTGGAGAAAGAGATAGCCGATCATTCACGCACACACCGCTCCAAACAGGTTTTAAGAAGATAGTTTTATTTTTACAGCAATTTTACAATACCACCTCCTCCAGAAACCGCAAACACACATTTTAAAATTACCTCTTTCTAGATCTCTGATTTGGGGACCTTTGGGTGCTCCTCCATATATGCAGGTACTCTTCAGCCTTGAACATTTGCCATAATCATCAGCCACCTGCTGCACTTGCTGGGCCAACTCTCTAGTAGGTGCTAGAACCAGGCACTGCAAAAGGAATCAATTCAGGACAGCCAAGCTGCACTCGGATCCCTAACTTAAGGGATCCACACAGATACCATAAGCGAAGTTGGACCATCTGCTCTTTATTAGCTAAAACATTTAAATATCTTTAGACTATGTCAGCAATTGCACAGAATTTCAACCAAGTGAAATGTTCACATTGTGATAGTAAACATTTCTCTACTTACTATTCTGATATACCAATTAAATAAAGTACACATCTCATTAATGATGCCATGCCATACACACAAAAATGAAGAGAATTGACAAGCACTTACAATTGGGCCATCCCCTCTCTCCAAATATGGCTGGTGGTTGATGTGAACAATTGCAGGCAACAAGTACTAAAACAGAAGAACTTTAAGTCAAGACACAGGACTTCAATATTCAGTGCCAATGATCACCTGCCATGACAACTGGATCACAGCAAGAGCCCACTTAGCCTAACATTCCTTCAAGAAGCCAACACCTGATGTGAGAGACAGCATGAAACCTTGGCTATATAAAAAAATCAGGATTCTGCAAAAACAGATACTTGTTATCCAACAGAACATAAGATTTTCAGAGCTGCTGACCAACCGTACCTGCTTTGACATGAGCACAAAATATAGTTGCTCAGCACCTCTGAAAGGAAGGCTCATTTAAATTTGGAGTCTAAATTAGTAGAATCGAGCAATCTTGGCTCTAACAAATGCTTTTCAAAAAGGATAAAATTCCTTCTTAACCACTGCAGATGAAATTGAAGTATACCTTGAAGGCTCAACCATTCTTTACTTTAACTTGCACAGTTAATAGAACAAATATGCTAAAGAGCACATACTGGTTTTTAAACCACAATGTAAGCATAGACCAAAGAGAAGTGACTAAGCATCCAAAAAGACACACACACAAAATACATACCTGTGAATAAGACAGGCTAGTTGAGTTGAGGCTTAAGTCTCACCCATGATGCAATAAAGCAAGCTTTTAAAACATGTAATGATCTCACTTTATGCTTGTAGTACTGACAAGCCCGAAAACTACTAACAAGTAGCCAAGGGTAATTTCTGCAAAGCGACGAGGAAAACTAACCAAATAAATAAAAGGGAAGGATACATACTGCTAGTGTCTTCCCAGAGCCAGTCTGCGCAATGCCCACCATATCACGACCACTGAGGGCTAGTGGAAAGCCTTGGCACTGAATTGGAGTGGGTTCTGTGAAGTTCTGGTCCATCAAGGCATCCATCACATACTCTAAAATTTAAAAAATGAAGAAAATTTCTTAAAGGATAACTGAGGCTTCAGAAGACCTTTTAGAAAACAGAACAGGCCTAAACAGTTATTGATTCTGAGTAACCCTCATTATCTTAAAGAATGGCAGAATACTTACGCGGAAAGCTACACTGGTGGAAGGCAAACACAGGCTTGGGGCAGCCCTCCATTCCTCGAATTGTTATCTCTTTCTTTCTTCGCAATTCTTCAACTTCATACTGTTTATGTAANTTTTTCTTCGCAAATCTTCAACTTCAAACTGTTTAAGTAAAAAAAAAAAAAAAAAAAAAAAAGACAAATGTCAAATGTCAGCACACACTTAAAGTGCACGTTTCTAACTATTAACTCACTTCACACCTCTGGGTAACAGCTTTGTTAGAGAACTGAATTGAAACAGCGANTATCACATAGCTTCTGCAATATTCAGAGGTACGAGCTCTCTATGTAGTCTGGAAGGACTAGTGTCTCTCTCTTCTTCCAACCAGTCCTTTTTAATGAAAAGTATATTAATATAGTATTTTTAAGAGTTTTCCTCTTCTTCCAGAGGCCAGAAATTATCAACAGCTTCAAAAGTTATTAGAAACAGAGGATCAGATAAGAAACGTTTTATGTGGCAGTGCTAAGAACTAAACAAAATAAACAGACCTCAACAGACTACGAACAAGCAGAAGGCAGGGCAGTCCCCCTCCTTCAATTAACACGTTCCAGAGGCGGTTAAATACAGAGCTCTTGCTAGACAACTTGCAACTCAGAAATGTTGCTTGGAATATTTTTGGAACCAGCACTTTTTTCCTGCGTGAAAGAAGCCCAGGCAACATCACAATGATACCCTAAGACCTGACAATTTTTTTTAATAATGGAACTTCTTAAAATATTTCTGAAATGTGTATCTACATAAGCATAATTTTAGGGTTAGAAAAAGTGTTTTATCTTTGTCTAGGTTATCTTGCAAGTCCAACTGCACTTTGCAACATGCTTCCACAATTCATGACCTTATTCTAATGCTCATTAAAAATCAATAGAAAGATACACATCAATACCAAACATGCACTTTATCCAAAGCAATAAATTTACTATTTGTGAGAATCTCTTGAGCTTGAATGAAAAGGCAAAAAAAGAAAACAACTTCTGGGAAAAACATGAAAATCCTTTTAGTTGGCTGTGGCAGACAGCTACAGCAGCTAATGCTAACTGTGATTCAGTAGTCAAGTTGTTGTCTCTTTAAAAAGCCAATGCCTCCTTCAATTCCTTTATGCCATATAAATATCCCATGAATATTTCACATGAAGATTTGTAAGTCTATGTAATTGGATAAAAACATTTTGTTCGTTTGTTTCCTCGTGTTAAGAATGAAATCTCTTAATTTCTAAATATAAAAAGACATTAAAGAGGGAAAAAAATACTCTAGACTCAAGTGGGGAAGGAAGGGGAGATTACTGTATCTACAGAGTAAATACAAAATACTGTGTCCAGTTTGGAGCCCACAATGTAAGAATGACATTGCTTTAACAGGGCATGTCCAATTATGGGGGGGAAAGCTGGAGGCTGGAGTACAGGCAGTATGAAGAAAGACTGGGAGCACTGGATTTGTTTAGCTTGGGAAAAAGAGGACTAACAGGGGAATTTAACTGCTACTTTCAACTACCCAATGTGTTGCTATAGAGATGTTGCAAATAATTATTTGGGGGGGGGCGATACAAGAAGAAACATTCTGGGACAGCCACCCAGAGAGGATATAAACTCTCCCCATCCCTGGGGATACTCAAACTCAAAAGGACAAGGCACTAAGCAACCTGCTCTAGTTTTGCAGTCAGCCCTGCTCCGAGCAGAGGATTACACTAGACATGTCCCATGGCCTTTTTCAGCCTGAATTATTATTACAATAAATATTCTTTCAAATATTTCTCATATATTTCTGCCACTCTTAGGTCATTATTTTAGGTTCTTTCAGGGCCTCCCCAGTACTGCAACTCTCAAGCCCTCTAAATCTTATCTATACTGACCAATAGCTAGACCAGACAAGCATTACGATGATGAATTACAAATGACCAAATGTAAAATATCTTGAATAAAAACAGGTAAGAGCAGAAGCATCACCTTTGCTGATGTTAAATATTGAAGGCAACTAGAACCAGTATCCTGCAGAGTACACACATACCAAACAAGCTTAATGAAAAGACAGTTCTATGACACACTGTCCCAGACTTCCTAGGACAAGTTTTGCCACTTTTGACATTTTTTGTTGCAGGCAAAATGGAACAGACAGGATCTGAAAACTTACCGGAGTAAGCCTGGCTACTTCCGGATGTTCCACGTAAAAATTCTTCTCAAACTTGGGCAGTTCATTTAAATCCCATTTTTTCTTACGTAAACGTTCCCCCGGATTACCAAATTTCTTTGGAGGAAGAGGACCTCCACGACTTGCTCCAAACCTGGGAATGTCAATGTTAGTTGTGAACAAGAGTATTTAATTACTCTGGAATTTGCAGGTTTCTTAAGCATTTTCCACTCTTTTTTTCCTCCCCAAGTTCACACATGAGCACAACATTCTAGCAAAAGTCACTCCTCCTCTCCCTCCCCCAATCACTATGATGGCATACAACTTCTTGAAATAACATAAACGTGCTCTAAGTCAGTTCTAAACCCAAAACCATCTTCAACTTTCCTTCCAGTACAGCCATTTCTAAGTCACTGCCTTAAAGCTCCTGTCTCTAGGTTTCTACCTCAAGGTTCCCTCCCTCGGGACAAAGCTGTGGGTACAGCTATAGCACTTTTGAAGCTGACAGTACACTTAAAACATGGTTAGACGAAAGGGGTGAGAAAATTCTCTAGTCGCAAGTTCCTTATATCTCTCTCAAGGTTAGTTTTACACAACATAGCTACTTCACTGTCTCCCCCTCTATGTCTTCTCTCCTTTCTTATCAAGCAGTATGCCTCAAATAAAAAACAAAAGAGTGAAGAACAGAAAGTAAACAAGTCCAGCCAAGCCTGCAAGTCCATCTGTAATTCTGGAACCAAAAAAATAATAAAAAAAATTTTTTTAATTTTTTTTTACACCAGAGACTAACGGGGGGGAGGAAGGGGGAGAGGGAGTACCTGGGAAAAATCAAATCCTCTCTCAAATGCTTTTGATGAATACTCAAGAGACTAAGAAGCTAACGTCTATTCTGCCAAAAAATTCCTAACTAGCAGAACTGCTCAGAAGTTACTGCTCTTTCTCTCTCTCTCTCTCTCATAACTTTTCTTCACCAGTTAATTTAATACACTTAAGAAGGTTAAGAACTAACTGTAATAACTAACTGATGCATTAGACAAAAGGTGAGCTTCTAGCAATAACCTGGAACTGAAAACTGAGTGGCATGAAATGATTATTTACTGTAAATATTATAAATTATGTATTTTAACATGCCACAAAAAAAGTTATAGCTCTTTCATTAGTATCATACAAACACAGCAGAAGGTACTTTTCCAAATGCTATCAGGTCAAATTTTGTCCTAATTCAGATTTTGGTTAATAAAGCTACAGCTTTTTGCAAAACATGAATTCATGAGAAACGCCCATTTAAAACAAGACTTTTATTTAGATAGCAAATCCAAAGCGTCAGCACTGTACCCAGGCAGTCCACTAGTAAATAAAAAACTGTTAATGAAACAAACCAAAACCAACAAAAATCCCAAAGCAATCTTCTTACACTAGTAATGGGGGGGAGGGGGGGTTACTAAAAAATAAAGACGATCTGAAATAAATTTCTGAATTATCTTAAGTAGAAGACTACCTCTTCAGACATTAACTACATTTGTTCTTTAAAATGCTTCCCAATGGAAACTACAAATTATAGTGATTAAGAGACAAAAAACCCCGAACTCAAGTCAACATATTAACAGGAAGAAGGGGTTACCTTGTTGGGAAGGCTAAGTATGGTAGATATAATTTAACTTAAAACCTGCTAAGTAAGTTTTAAAATGTTTTCTTTGTTGCAACTGTTTCATTAAGTCTCTTCCCTGTCCTAGAAATATCCCTTATTTTCTCATCAGTATGTTTATCAGATCCCCCAGACGGTCTGCATAATAAGCAATTTTTGTCATATGAACAGACTGTGAAACACAACTTCAGAAATTCATTTAAGCAGTACATTTTCTTTCACAACAAAGTAAAAAAAAAAAAGTATAGATTTTCATTTACAGGAACATTCACCTTTAGTGAAGATGTCTGCTACTGATCATACTAACTTGATGTCAAAATGACACCTATTTCTGTATCCAGGGAGTTCTAACGAAACCCATAGTCTCACCAAAGTCACCTGGAGGTTCAAAGGGTCAATGAGTTTCCTTACAAAAGGAAACATATGGAAGAACTGATTGCAAGACTGGACACTGAAGCAGCTGGGTACTATGAATATTTGCTCCACAGCTATCCAGAAGGAATAATCAATATATTTTACATAGAAGCCACATAGTTTCAGTTCTCCATTATTATACATAGTATGGCTGTATGCTGACCTGAAAGAAGTGAGGCCTGCAGCAGTCCTCAAACACTGCTCTGCTGAAGTTTATCCGCTAAACTGGAAGTAACTGACACTTTACATTCCAAGTAAAACAAGATCCCAATTCCAGTTAAACTGATTTAAATCTAACATTATTCCACTGATTTGCCAACAGTTCTCTTCTCAAGTGTAAATTCGGACTGACTCAAAACATTCTTCTCTAATATTACTGGTGGCATCATTTCTGGGACAGAACCGAGTGAATTTGTTACATTCCAGATCAAAATACTACAAGTTTCCATTCTAAGAAGTCACCTACAACTCGGTCCTGACAGGAGGAAAACAGAAAGCCTGTATTTGTTTAGCCTATGAAAGAATCAGCACCGAGAAAGCGATAAACTTTCAAATGGTGCTTAACTAGCAGGCTGGATGGCCCAAAATTTTGTAGAGGTTACTTATGAAGTATGAAGGTTGTTAGTGGTTACAAACGTTTTCACACCTTAAATAGATGTATATAACAAACTGAATCCCAATGCATTAAAGGTTCCAGGATAATATGCCAAGAAAATGATTCTCCATGCAAATGTCCAGAAACTTCACAAAGAACCATGTAGGTCGTCCTTTTACTTATGCAAAACCCCTGATCTAAAAAGAGAAGCACCCACCTATAATCAAAGTCTTTACACAAAATGAGATTACACAAATTTTAAGGCATGCCAAGTGTTGTGACAGTGTTCTTTTAAGTAACTGTATATAAATCTGCATACTCAAATTCACTCACTCAACTCAAAAACAGCTGGGGTCTGAACTATCTCAGACTTGCCAAAGGGTTTACTCCAGCATCCCTGTGTTAAACTGAGCTAGAAATCTCACAGCAGAAAAACACCAGAACCCTCCTCTCTGTGAAAAAAAAAAAGAAAGTATCTTTTGATTTCAGAGCGTGAAATGTGGGTGTAAGATAAAGCAAGGATACAACTATCTCTCTCCACAGATGACAAGAAACTAAATGTTAAAATGCCTTGCAATATCTAAAGAAAATATTCCTGAATCTCCCAGCAGGGACGGAAAACAAGAAGAAAAAGGAAGGCGGGGGGGGGAATGGAAGACTCATTAACTGAGATCTACTCTGCCATATTAAGAATAACAGAACCCACATGATATGTTCATTTGTTAATCCTTGAGAATTGAGGGCTAACTACTTGTGGTCTAAAGGACAGAAAATGCCACTCTCCTACATTAGTTCTAACTTTCTGTTTAAATAGGCCTGGGATGAACGTTTTATTACTTTCAACCCCTAAAAATCCTCAAGTCTCAAACTAGTTATATACTATAATGCCATTGTATTTATTGCTGCCATCCTCAGAAGACAAAAGAAAACCAAAATCAAACCTGCAAAAACCTTTTCCAAGCCAAGCTTCCTTTAAATAGCACAATCAAGAGTGTCAAGCACTAGGCCTCTGCAGTGCCACACAGACAACTCCTGTTTGACTGCTACGTAAGCTTGGTCATGCTCGTTAAGTGTGGTTCAGGGCCATGTTTACTGAGATCACCCTCCCGAGTATGCAAGTCCCCTGCATGGCAGCAGTTTTCAATCTCATTTCCTCTCACGATAAGCCTGGGAGTGCAACTGAGAAAGATCTTTCACCAACTGCCATCTTTCTAGTAAGTCCGGAAGGAGCAATGACAACCAGAAGGGCAGACCGTCCAACCACCCTTGCCAGGGCCACCAAGACCTTGGTGGCTTGCCGGGGGCGGGGGAGTAGGGTAAAGAAAAAGAGGGCTAGCAGAAAATAAATTGGGGGCGGGGGGGAAGGCAGGCCTTAAAATCGCAAGCAAGGCACACACGGTTACACATAAACGACGGAAAAAATAAAACGAACCCCAACCCACCACCACCTCTTGCTGCCAGAACCGTACTAATGAAGTCTCCAGCTCCCCCCCACCCCCACACGAGAATTTT
>WAAD01009582.1:76339-86924 GCA_013389945.1 Fregata magnificens
ACCTGGCCCAATTCCATTTTCAGTAAAATGATCAAGGAGAAGCTTATGAGTTTATTAATCTCATTATATCAAATCATGTCAGTCTGCAGTTTATCTTTTCTAAAGGGAAGAGTACTGTCTTTTATGAACTATTTTTGTTGTTGAAGTGTTAACCACTAACTGATCAAACTTACTATAATAGTAGCTTAATTGTGATTTCAAAATCTTACATGAAATGCAATGTATCCTAAGTGTGCATAAATAAAATATGTTTTGTGGCAGTTTTGTTACTGGAAAGGAACGCAGACTGCATCAGGGAAATCTTTCCTGTATGACACGTTAGTAATAGTATTAATGCTATGTTGTACTGAGTGAGCATGCCCCAAGTCTAATGATTACTCAGCTCAAACTTAGTCTGCAAGCAAATGAAGAGGAAAAATGGGAAAACACTAAGAGAAGGGAATTCTTTCTTCTTACCCTCATGCAGGTACTCATCTTTATGACTACAATGTGGTAAGTTTGATAGAAGTAATCCAGCTTGATTTAAAATCTAAAGTAAGTTGCAGTTCTTTGTTCAGTCATACTCATTTAATGTGGTTTTCTCACCTCCAAAGGCCTCAGTGATTGCCATGCTTTCAATCCCACCACCTAGAAGTTTACTGGAGAAAGGGAGAGGATTATGATATAGTTAAGCCCACAAAATCACAAGAGGAAATTAAAAAAGAGACATTTTTACTACTTTAAGAAAAGTTATTTCTGCCCTAAAGGCCCTCACTTGATGCATTAAGTGCAGGGCACTAAATGATAACTGATTCATAAAGAATTAGCTCTGCCTCAACCTTCCTTTCCGTGTGCAAGAAAAAGTTCTATAGAAATTATTACTGGCAAGAAAGAAAAGAGAAAACACCTTTGAAAAGATACCATTCCATAAAACTATTTCAAGGAAGGTCTTGAAGACTTATAATTTTGACCTGAGACCTGCAGGTTGTTTTGACTAGGTGAAAAAATGATGATATGTTCAGGATTTCTGGATGCAAACTCTGTTTATTTACAATGACTGTACAAAGTCCAGTTTCCCCTCAGAAAAGGGGTTGGTTTTGTTGTTTACTGATGCAGGCATCTTTGAGCCAGCACTAGCTCCAAATGCAAGGTAACCTATGTGTCCTAGCTGAATATTTGTTCCTTTATATTTTTTTGTCTCATTAAAGGCAATAAATATGATTATTGGAAAAATTTGGGCTAAGGAAGGATTTAAGTAGAGATCAACTTACTCAAATTCCTGGCTGCCAGTAGTAATATGGAATACCATCTTCCGTTTTTCACTGTACTCGAAGGCGGTCAGGAAGCCTGGTTCCTAAGGAAGACCAAAGAGAATATGAGAGGTTTATTTTAGCTTTAACCTGAAGGTAAGGTGCAATATCCCACATAAATATCTTCTTTCCACCCTAGCCTTATTTACACAGGTTGGGTATGAAAAGCACCACAGCATTTGTCTGATTGTTGTAAAGTATTATTCCTTTAGAATAACAAGCAGAATAATTTTCAAAATTATCTTGATGATGCGGTGAAAAAATCTGTTAAGAGAAATGTTGCACAGCATTTTGGAGAAGCCAGCATAAATTTAAACCATCGGGAAAGTGATTGACTTACAATCAGCTTGTTTGCAGCTTCTTTAATCTTGTCCACTTTGGCCTCTGAAAGCCCTTTTACATTGCACAGTGCGCGTCTTGTGGTCATCTGGATTCCTTTGATCGTGCAGATCCCAACTGACTTCAGTTTTTTAATATCTGCTGCGTTCTGTGAAGAAAGTTCCCTTCTGTGAGTACTCGTGACAGTTAACAACTAGAAGGCGAAGTAAATCTTTGAAACACATTTTGTTATACATTCATATGTATGTGTATTTTCACCAAGAAAGAAATAGATTTACAGTACTCTCTGTTATAACACCAACAACAGCAAATTTTGAGTAATATTGGTGTGAAGGATCATGGTGGAAAGACATCCTGGTGCTTTTGAGAGAAAGGTGTCTTGGGTCCAGTTGTACTTACTTGTCCCTGTTCAGTGCTAGTCTTTCTAGATCCAAGTTGGTAGTAAAGAAACAGTACGGATTACTTCAGATAGTGTGGAGCCCAACCTACTAAACCCTATAACACTCAATCTGTCCTTGGTCCCTTAGCACAGATAATCTGTAAAGCAGATGATCTGGTCGTGGATAATTGGGAGCTGACTCGCAAGGATTGTTGGAAGCTGACTCTAACTGCTGTGCTGTTTCTGCGTGTTCACAGTATGTCCAGTTTAAAACACACGTATCCTCCAGATCCGACCAACACTTTGGGCTGGAATGAGCTTACTAGTTTTTCATAAATTGGGTACAGCATGACTTCAGTCAGTCCCCTACTGACACATTTTGCCTCCTCTCCCCTCATTTTATGATTCTGACATTGCCAGAAACTTAAAGGCAAGCAACAGATTACTCACAAAAAAACATACCATGTGAAAGGTTTGGGATAATACTTCAATCTACTATTTCCAGCCCAGTTTTTTTGCTTGAAAAAAAATATGAACTGGATGTATCATCTATATATCTAAAGCGTGTGGGTGCATAGGACATAAGAATGGAGGGGTGCTATGTTAGAAATTAGTCATGTTCATTGGGAAGCTTATTTCTCATCCTGTGATGTGGTTTTCGATTATTACATTAATAGAGATGGATGAGGTAAAATCTGTCACGAATAAAAATGACTCTTCCACCCAAAAGAATATAATAACCAGCAGTATAAAAAGGATTGAGCTGTTTTATTGTGGTTTTCTATTAAGACAACAGACTACTGCTGCAAAGATCTTTTTGCTAGACCAACACTTTAAACGCGCTACCCTGCTTCTGCATTTCTTCAGTGGCTGTGTCTTTCTGGTCACATCAACCTTATGGTTGTTCTGCATTGCAAGTCCCTGTGTGGTAGACCTGGTTATAGAAGTTCTCATTCTCTCCCTCACAGATGCACCTTTCACCAACAGCTTATGTATCAACCAAGGACCTAGGATACACTCCTTCTTAGACTGTAATTCAATACTATGAAGTGTTCAGCAGTACTCCTGGCTTAACATACTGACGCACCTGCCCCCTTACACCAGCTGCTTGTCCTGATCCTCTACCTTATGTTGCAGCCCTGTCCCAGTTGTATGCCTCTGAGGTGGAAAAGGGAGCAGACTGAGAATTTACAAATAAAAAAAACTAAACCACATTTTTTGCTGTGATAATTTTTGTGCTAATTGATTCACAAATCCATTTCACAGGGTGACTACAAAAGTAGATGTGCCAGAAGAAGGGATAGCATGCTCCAGCAGCAGGAACACTCGCAAAGGCTGCAGGGTCACAGCGCCTTAATTCCTACCAAACACTTTTGAACATCAAACCACAGCCTGGGCTGTGCTAATCTGACTCTCTTTGTGGCCACACTGTCAGATCTAGTAAATGTTTCTCTCTCTACTCCTAGGAAAAAAAATCTAAACCCACGAAAACTATTTCTTTAAGCAAGTGAATTTAACAGATATGGGTCATCATATGTTCACACAAAGATTTTAATTGGCACAGCTGAGAACAAAAACTTCCCCTGGGATTTGGGAATAACCACTTGGAAGGAAGGAAAAAAAAAAAGGAGCAGGAAACCCTCATTAAGCCAGGAGAACAGCCTAAGTCATTATTCTTTATTTTCAAGATCTTTTATACCTTAGTATCATTCTCTGCATACCATGCCTCATTTAATACTCACAGGCTAGTACAGCTCCCTTCCAGCTCTTGAGGTCAGGCTCTTTGGTCAACTTGTTAAATTTTTAACACAAGAATTTGTGTATTTTTTTCTATATTGCCCCATAGTTAGAGCTCCCAACCCCATGATCCTTCTTCAGAACTCTCTTTAAAACTGTCAATGAATTGCCAATGAAAAAAGTTGACAATTATGCTGCTGACATCCTGAGCCCAGCAACTATAGTGCTGACTCATTGTGTCCGTGTCCTCCCTGTGTGTATCTGTCTGTAGTCATCTGTACTAGAGTTAAATCTTACATTACTTTGGGCAAACCCAACTTTTTATTCTGCTTCTATAACACTGAATGTAATAGGGTTCCTATCCATGAGCCAGTCTCCTGGATAAACATACAATAATAGTAATTCAAATAAACAGGTGATGTTTATGTGATAATAATTATGATGATGATAACGATTATAGGAATTCATATTTGATGAAGAAAGCTAACCACTTATTTCCCTAGCTCCTAATATTTTCTTCACTCCCACTCTACCCCCTTCACCAGCATGCTGAAAATAGTACAGCAACAATTGTCACAGTGTAATTTCACAGGCACCAAAAATGCAGGAGTAATTAGAAAGATTGGCAGGAACAGGAAGTAATCTATCACACAGTTTTCAAATAAATTAGCAAGTAGTTGGTTTTTCAAGAGTGCTGGGTGCTAAATACTTTGAATATCTTGTCACTTTATTTAAGAATCTGATGGGAATGAGATTTTCTGAAACCAAGGGTGAAATTTGTCTTCACATGACTGATTTGGTGATGGTTGGACTTGATGATCTTAGAGGTCTTTTCCAACCTTAATGATTCTATGATTCTATGATTCTATGATTTAAAATTTATTTGCAGGAGGAATTTCAGTTATTTGTATCAATGTGTATATGCTTTTGGCGAAATGACCTTACAATAGCTTTATGAGGGCAACTCTGTATGGTAAAGTCATTGCTAATACTTACAATTCCATGCTTCTGTAGAAGGTCAATATCCTGAAAAAAGGATTCCTAAAAAAAAAAAAAAAAGATTTTGCTTTTTCTTGTAATTACATCTATCTCACTATGTGTCTGTTTCAAATTTGTAAACATTTAAATGATTTTCCCTAATAATACATAACTTGTTGGACTACCCAAATAAGCAAAGCCATAGTGAGCCAAGAAGGCCTACACATTTCCTATGACCTTCTTCATAAAGTGTATCTTCACAGGCAAGCAATCCTCTGCTGTGCTAATAAAACTTGTGTTATGATCATCATCATCTTGATTTTTTCCGCCACAGTTCCTCAGCCTTTTCAGGCTCGTGACCATTTCTTGGAAGCATAAAATTAACTGATAGTCCCCTTGCATTTAATATAGAAATGTAAAAATATAAAGAAATAATGATAATCCCATTAAAAACTGTGCGCAGCTTTTGAAAGGTTAATGATGAGCACTTGAAGAGCAAGGCTGTACATGGACTAGGAGAGTGAGATTTTCTTGGTATTAGACTGGAACAAAATTTTAAATGCATTGAACTCCCTGATGGTCTTTGCGGACCTCCTGTCTCTCCGTGGATTTCGCAATACTATCAAAATACCTTCAAACAACATTTGATGCACATAGTTTTCAATGAACCACAAATTTACCTCATCATCCTGGTATCCTGGTTCTTCTTGGACTACTTGATCCTCCATGGTCTTCATCGTGAAACAGCAGGCAATAAAGTATTGATCACTACTGGGAAATGCAAACAAAGTATTGGGGTGGCAATAAATGAGTAAATGACTGTAAATGGACTTTTAAGAAGTCCTTGAACTACAGAACCTTCTCAGTATGCCATCACATATGGATTTAAACTTGGATTCTGCTTCCAACTCTTTCTTATCTGACCTACCAGACCAAAAGGAAGAAATCTGCTGCGTTACTCTCAGATGAACCAGTTTGGCTAGAAGGGGTTTAATGGGTATTAGGAAAAGAGATCTCATTCCTTTGTGAGAATCTTGGGTCAGAGTATGAGTTTGGAAGTGGGAACATTTAAAATGATTTATCATTAGTGGAATTTATTCTGGTAAGAAAGTTAAAGGCAGTCTGTATTTTTATAACAAAAGTCAGCAGAGTTGCAGACAGGGTAGTGGAAAGGCTATGCAACATCTCAGCTTCCCCATCTTTATGTGACAGAAAGCCCACAAAACAGTGCTATTGAGAAGGCTACAACTCCTCAGTCATATATCTTGAGAGTAGACTATAAACCTGTATTTGTTTTCAAGCTCTTGCTGGGGTTCAGAATACCCAGTAAATGCTGAAGATGTGCAAGTAACACCTGTAAGAAGTATGCTTGCATGAAGAGAATAAAAAAAGGGTAATAAAAACCTGAGGCTTTATTATGCAAAAATATACACAGAGACCTTATTTTGTGAGTTTTCATGGTTAACTTGCCATGCCTGTACTCCACTACAGCTTCACTGCCCTCTTTATGTGACTTCCTGTAAGCAAGGCCTACAGCCAGAATAGGCACTTACCGATAGTATGGTCAAATAAAAAGCAAAATATTATCTCCCTAAATTTTATTAATGCAAAAAAAATGAATAGAAAGTAGTTCCTTAGAAATATGGTCTTATAACCTGCTGTATCAGTTTTGTGATTTTGTAAATGGATAGGTTGCTTCTGTCTTAACTGTGAGCTTGCCTTCACTGTTCTAGCTATGGCTGATCAAAACTTTTGTAAACTACCTCATCCAGATATGTATATGTTTGCTTGCTCATCCTTGTTAATAAAATCCATGAAAGGTAAGACGGGTTTATTGTGAAACTACTAGATTGGCTATGTCTAACAGAGGACAGGATAATTTAGACTAAATATCTGCAAATAGCTTTTTTCAGCTTCTAAATGGAAACTTAAGGTCTGCCTGATTTGCTTGCAAGAATCTTGTGTATACAGACGATGGGAGAAGTGAGAAACAAAATATTATCATTTTAGAATGATCTCTTTTGGTTTTCCAGTGAAAATACTTCTGTTAGTATTTAATGGAAATATTCCTATAAAATCAGTTGATTCTGATAGTGTCAGGATATATCTCATTTCTATTTCAGAACCCTGACAATTATGGAATGAGAAACCATGCCTTCACATCATGCTTTGTGTCAATCAGAAAAATAATTACAGTAAAACATTAATTAAAAAATACGTGAAGAGATTTAAAAACCCCCTTAGCTTCAAATACTGAAGGAAGAAAAACAAATAATGCAAAAGGCATTACAATTGTATTACAATCCCCTTGTCAATTAAAAGTATCTTCCTGAAATGCACATAATCCTGCACTCCAAGCACAGCTGAACAGGTCATGGGATCGTTCTCCTGCTCCCTATCCTTAGGCAATTGGCATCTCAGCGGAAAAATGAGGCAGACCCATACCTGTGCCTTCCTGCGGGCTACAAGGGAAGATGGAGAAATTATACCACACTCTACTAAAAGCTTTAGGGATGAACAAAATCCTCCTGTTTAGTGGAGAGTCCTCCTGTTGCTGCTGCGTTGGCGCACCGAAGACCCAGAGGATTTCAGCTGCAGCTGCCTGCAGTGAACCAGATACAAGGGTGAAAGTCTCAGACAACGCAGCACATCCATGAAAAAACGAGGATCTTTGTGAGGAAACGCAAACACTTTTGTGCCACCTCGGGTGCCCTGACCCTGCTGTTACCGCCCTGGGAGCTATTCATTAGGATACATGAGCAAGACCTGTGTGCTGCACTCCTTTCAACAGATATGGACTGTCGGTGTGACAGGGACCTGGCCCCACCACATAGCCTTGGGTTTAATAAGCTGGTTTTGAACTGACAGACACATCGCAGCTGACCTGACTGGAGCGGAGTTTGGGCCACTGCGCTACGGGCAGGAGGCGATCTGACCTGCCCCGAGGGGCACCGTGCTGGAATTTCACATCTGTTGACTCAGAGGAAAATAAATGATTAATCGTGTATCAACACACGGATTTATTTGCCTTTTCCTTGCCAGCTGCCTTTTCAGGGGATATAAATTTCTGTTCCCAAAGGGTAAGGCACTGCAGAAATTTCCCTCCCCCGTGGAGCACCAAAATTCCCCGTCAAAATTACAACAACAATTAAAACATAGCTCATCCCCGGGCACCTCCGGCAGCGCGGGGCTGCGAGTGGTTACAGTACCCCAGCGTGCAGTGATCTGAACTCCCCCAAGAGCCCGGGCCTGCCGGCCTTCCTCCGCCTGAGGGAACAGACCCGGCGCTTTTCCCGCCGCAGCGGGGGCGGGGGGCGATGGGGGAGCGGGGAGCTGCCCTCCCGCCAAAACGAGGCGGCCGTTAGCTGCCCGCCTGCTCGCGCTGGAGTCCCCGCTGCCGCCACATGGCCGTGAGGGAGGCGGGCAGGTTCCTGACAGGAATGGGGACTGCCCCCTTCCTTACCCCCCCGCGCTGAAATACGGTTGAATTATTGTCTTCAATTACTTTATCTTCTAAAATTTATCAACTACTATATTTGCCATCTCTAAGGAATATTGTATTACCTTATTTTACAGTTGGCAAAGACAGGCTTGATTAAAAACATGGAGTGGTGTTGGTTTGCAGGGTGTTCAGTTCAACACAGCTCAGCTTTATTTTATAGGGGTGCCACACGCACATCTTCCTAAACAAGGCACATGGCATTTTTGGATTGGATGGCCAAAACCTGTCAGAGAGCATCTGTTTCCAAAAGCTGGAAGAGAAGTGACTTGCCTGAAGTCACAGGACAAGAAAATGAGGCTGAGTCATACACATGACTTAATCTGGCATTTTAAAAGGATGGAAAAGGTGCTTTTTAGGATATGAACACTTCTACGAGTCTGCAGTCTTCTTGGAGACAGTATTTGGAAAGCAATTACCCATTTTTAGCTCGCCTCTGGTAGCACAGTCGGTACAGGACTGCATGCAAAGGATACGTGGGTGTACTCCTGTGAGCAGGAGGAGTTGCTGGCTGCCCCTCGGGGTTGCTGCCCTGGTGGGTGGGGGGTTTCAAAGGGATTGGAGCAGCATCTGAGCCTGTTTCAAGGTGCTTGCGAAAACCTCCCCACCCGTGGGAGGTTAAGAGCGCACACAGGTGTCGTCAGTGCTAGCCAAGTCGGGAAACCAACCAACAAAACCCACAGCCCCTAACCATCATCAGCATTCTGCAGGAGTGCTCGCAGCGTCCCCATTCGAGACATTAAGCAATTTATGTAAGTACCTAAAGTCTAACTCTGGGTGCCCAAGGCTTTGTCTATACAGAGGAACTGGCTGGCACTGCTTTTGAAAACTGCATTTTTCCACAAGAGCTGTTCCAGAAGAGCACTTAGGCAGACAGTCCTTAAAGATGAACTCCTTCACAAAGTATGCTTTTATTCCAGAACAGAATGCACACATAGAGAGTGATCCTTCTGGTGCTGCTGAACAGCTCTGCAGCAGCTAATGCCACTGTAAACAACCTTCCCTCCATTATCCTTCTAGTTTGTAAAATTGTTCTCAGAGGGGTCAATGAATGCACAGAATCTGAAGATCATTTCCCACCCCAAAGTGCTACTTTGGGCAATAAATTACATTCTACATCTTCAAAATGTTGTGTGATCATTAACTGCTCATTCGGCTTCCAGCTGGTATGTGCAATAACCCCACATACTCCACCACATTACACACCAGCCAAGTGAGTGGAGGCATCCCAGAGTCTGCTCCTTCCCTCTTATAGGCTCTCCTGCTGACCAGTGCACCTCCAGCTCTAGGTCAGGCACTGGCAGTAAGACACACCACTGTGATGTGCATTTCTTCTCACTTGAGATCTTATCCCAATTCGGACAAGACAAGAGCCAAGTCAAACCACTGCCATAAAAATACTAAGTATCCAGCTGATTTTCTCATCCTCACAAAGCATTTTAATCCATGCTTGCAGTAGGGAAGTCACGTGGGTGGTTTTTTGGTTGTTTGGTTTTGGTTTTGATTCAGATTTATGTGGATCAAATGGACTAGAGTTAAATATAAAAGCTAATGCCTTCTCTGAACTTTCAAATTGGCAGTTTGCTTGTTCTTAACCACAACCGATTAATCTGATATTTGGTCTTCCAGAATCTAACCCATGAGGATTCAGCCTGGGATATGAGTGTACATTTGTGTCTGAATTGTTTTGGAAGAACTGGGCCTTCTGGTTTCCATAGGAATACATTTCACTTACAGTTGGTCTCAGACTAAAACTGTGACACACCTGAAATCTTCCCTGAATTGCGGAATGCTTCTGGACAAAGCTGCAGCAATTTCTTCATACTCTTCAGCTGCCTCTTCTCTAGCAGCAATTGTTTGGGGTTTTTTCCCCCCTGTAAAGTTGAAAATACATGTTGGGGGGGGGGAGAGGGGAAGAGAGAGGGAAAGAATACTGACTATTTCAAAGGCAATCTAAGTATTAACAAGGCAAAAACTTTCTTCTGTCTCCTACAGCAAAGGAATATACAGAGTGAGTTCAGCACCACTTTGGAAGTTACATTAGCTATTACACCCCCAAAATTACTGAAATCCACAAATCATGGTAGCTTTGCATTGATGTCTCACTGTAGCTGCTCTTTTAGTCACATCAGAATTAATGATCACCACTTCCAAAACAAAATCTGACAAAAACCTTTCTATGAGGAAGTGCCAGGCAAATAGATTCCACTTCAGTCAGTCTCGGGGAAAGGCCATGCTGCTTTAATGTGCCCTGTGGAATTTGTAGTAACAAACTGCACACATCACAGCTCGCTCCTCTTTCTCCACACCTGAAAGCTCCTCTGAAAACCACTGTTAGCTAATGGCTTATACCTCTAGCAAAAA
>WAAD01009582.1:108176-119656 GCA_013389945.1 Fregata magnificens
GGAGCGGCGGGGCCGCGGTCTTTGTTTCTCGGCAGCGTGGGTAAAGCCGGGAGGGCAGGGGGGGGGGAAGGTGCGGTGGACGGGCCATCTCGGGGCTCGGGCGTGGAATTGGAGGAAGACTTTTGTCTGAGGCGCAGAAAGGAAGCACGGGAGAAGCCTAGTGCCTATAAAAGCAACTAAGGAGCCGTTTCTTATTGCTAATGTGCTTTCTCCTCCCTAGATTCTCCAGGGCAGCTCTGTGGATTGGGACCACCTCCTTCATGATTCTGGTTCTTCCTGTCGTCTTTGAAACTGAAAAACTGCAGATGGAGCAACAGCAGCAGCTGCAGCAGCGACAGGTGAGGCAGGGACACCCCAGCCCGCTCTGCTGGCCCTTCAGAGCTGGCTCGGGGTGCCTGCACCTCCTCCCAGTTACCAGCTGTCGAAGGAGCTGAGGGAACAGAGTGCAGTTTGTTACACGTTGTGGCCTCGTTCATCCCACCAGATGCTCTGGTTGGATGTTCCGATGGGATAATCTTGCCGATTCCGGGTAACAGGCTGGTGGCAAACACAGCCCGGCTTTCGCTGGGCCGAAATACGCGGCAAGGACTGCATGCAGGCCTAACGCAGCAACCTCCAAACCCGCCCCGTTTGCCTTTGGTGTGGTCGAGCATTAAACTTGGTTGTCGTAGCAGGGGAGGAAGGGATGCTGCAAAACGCTGCTGGTACCTTCGGTGTTCCGCCAAGTAGCTGTGGGAGGGGAGGGCAGCGCGTGGCAGCCACCCTGTGTCGTGGCAGCCCCTCAACTGACCGTTTTCCTTCCAGATCCTCCTTGGACCCAACACAGGGCTCTCGGGGGGAATGCCCGGGGCCCTGCCTCCGCTGTCTGGAAAAATCTAATTTGCGGGAGCTGCGTTGGATTAGTATCATGTGGGAAGACCTTGAGATTATGATATATTGAACTGTTGATTTGTTGGGTCAGGGCATTTTTTTGTTCGTTTGTTTGTTTTTATTTTTGGTTCTCCTTTGGGACATTGACCTGTTCATAACGAGGGGGGGAGGACCCCTCTTTGGACCCGATGACGGCTCCTGTCTGCATCCTCCCCCCGTAGAAGTCATGAGTCTTTCCTTTTATTCAATCAGGACACCATAACCAGTTACGAAGACTTGAACTGGGGGAGCTCCTCTTCCAGCCTCCTTGCCCCCCACAAAACCACCCTGGGGCACGGGTCAGGCTTCAAAAGGCAGCAGCCAAACAAAACAAATCCTTTCCTGGCCAACTCGGAGCCGAAGGACACTGGTGACAGGAGGAGGAGTGACTTTCCCAGCAGGCGAAGCAAAGGAAGGAGGGGTGCGGGTAGCTGTACCCTGTGGAAAAAAACTCTCCGGGAAGACGCGCGTGCAAAAATACTTTCACTGCAACTTCGCTTGTGTGCGCGAGTACCGAGGGAGCAGCAGGCCAGGTTCAAGACTATCACATCTGCGCGGATCCTCCGCCTCATAAAGTAGAGCTTCAGATATTGGCTGCGTATTTTTTTGTATTGAATATTAAATAAATCCAACCCGAGCAGTGTGGTTTTAATAGACGTCCTTTAGGGAGGCTCAGTTCTGTCAGAGCTGTCGGTGGCTTTGTGGGTAGAGACCCTTCCGCTTCACGCAGGGCATGGCCGTAGGGGAAGGGATAGA
The DNA here is from genome assembly GCA_013389945.1 of Fregata magnificens. Classification (NCBI taxonomy): domain Eukaryota; kingdom Metazoa; phylum Chordata; class Aves; order Suliformes; family Fregatidae; genus Fregata; species Fregata magnificens. The sequence goes on from WAAD01009582.1 coordinate 109,842, forward strand.
CACGGCTTTGTCACCTGCAGGTGGCTGAGAAAGCTTGGCCTGGCTTAAGGGAGTTCTCAGGTGATTTTACCTCAGCGCCAGCGACCGACTTTCAAGGTTTGTAACTCTCAGGACAGCTGCAGTTTTATAACCAAAGAAAAAAAAAATTTATTTTTCCTTTACATACTTTGTTACAGAACAATTCAGCTGAACATACAGAAGTGAAAGGACATCTACATGGAAATGTTTTTTTCCATTTTTAATATTTGGTTAAACAAAATACATCTCTGTAAACAAACCCAAGACAAGGCTCTAACAAAACCAAACAAGCAAGAAAACAAACATGGGCTTCCCCACTCCCAAGCGGTGGGACTGGACCGGCTCGCCCACCCTCTCGGGCACAGCAGCCTCACCTCCCGTGGGGGTGCGATCCTACACTTTCCCTTTACCTGAGCAGCTGGATCACAAAGTTCCCCCCGCCCCCGGGAAAGGTGCTGACATACAAGGAGAGGAAAGTAGCCCCAAAATATTTTAAAACATCTTTGCATATTGTGCACTGATCTGTTGGCTTGCAGTTTCCATGCAAACGGGGTTTCTCCAAAGTGCGACTTCAATCAGCATAGAAAACGCTGTTGAGATTGGGTTTTTCTCCCCCCTCTTGAAGAAATGGCTTCAAGTCACAAGCAGAGCGCCTGCAGGCTGCGCATTCTGCCTGTAAAGTGTTTAAAAACTCTACCAGCTGGTATCGGTCAGTGGAATGTGTTATGAAATAGGACTTTTTATAGAAACATTGGGCCTTTAAAACCTAAGAGCCATTGCCCTTGACTGCGGCAGGCTGTGCTCAAAAGACTGCAAAATGGTGCTTGCCAGGTGTCTGGGGGTCGGTGAACATCATTGTCCCGTCGTCACATGGCCTCTGTTCTCTGTGAGGAAGGTGCGAGTATGGTGGTCTCTCGGCTTCGAACACCCGCTTGTGCTTTGCGGAGCTCTCAAGAGAAAAATAACTGAGAAAAGGTAGTTACAATCCCTCTCCTTTCACAAGCTCAAACACCACTAATGAGACTTTCCTGCATGATGGAGTGGGATCCTTCAAGCTCCGTCATGTCCCAAGATTGCTGTTTAACTGAGACATCCCATACATAAAGGAGGGAAGCAAACGGCAGCTCGGCCAGGAAGAGCTAAACACGAAGAAGTCTGTTCCAAATTCAGCGTTTCCTCCTCCCGCTGTGGAAGGCATGACTGAGTTACACCTCGCCCAGGTGACCAGGAAACAACCGGTGGAGATTCCTCTTAGCACCTCCATGTCTAGTCACTCATCCCCGCGGAAGGGAGGGGAGGAAAAAGCGATTCGTCCATTAACGGAATGTTTGTCAGCCAATGCTAAAAGAGAGGTTGGTTCAACTACCAGGCCAGGGTCTCTCTAACACCCAAAGGCTCTGGTGGACCCTCTGCATCTCCCACACTATCATCTAGTAACTATAAAAAGGGCAAAACCTGACTATTATAAAGGCTTCCCTCCTCACCCGATTTTTGCTTTGTAACTTCACCTCTTTCTGGGACATTTTGCATAACAATTGCAACTGTGGGCTAGACTTCTGGAAAAAGGACAATAAAAGGGAATGAATTCCTCTCAAAACCCCTTCAGTTTTATTCCTCTCTCTGAGCAGCCCTTAAACTACTGGGTGACCATGCAGAAAACCAAAATGGATATTAAAAAAGGAAAAAAAAAAAAAAAACCAACAAACCCAATGTAGCACAAAGAAACCCAAGCAGACTACAGCCTCTTTCCAGTCCAGAAACTGGATACTCCTCAATTAGCCTGTGCTTGCTGTTTCCACATTGCCTTAGCCAGCCACATGCTGCCAAACAACCGCTCACCACATACATAAATCCCTGGAGATACTGGGGAAGAGTCCTCTAGCTACCCAAAGAATTTCTTGAAAGATGACACTGTTTTTATTATTGTTTTCTCATTCCTGGCACAAACCATCCCTAAGAAGCAGAGGGTCGTGCTGAGCACCGTACCATTCCTAGTGTTTGAGAGTGTCCTGAGAGACCCCTAGGAACTGCAAACGTCTTCACGACAACTTGTTTTGGAGGGGGAGACGTGTGAAGAGGCGGCAGCGTGCTTGGGCCCTGCTCCTCCCCGGCAAGCCCCAGAGGGAGCAGCATCCCACCACACGTAGCCTTGACCAATGTGGAGAAAGGGAGGCCAGAGGCTTCCAGGCACCCTAGCCCCAAAGCCCAATTTTAAAGAGCGCAACGCCTTCTAGCTAGCTGAAGGGCATGCAGCTCACCCGCCTTTGCAATTAAAGTGATTGGCTTCCAGTTTCCTCCACTCTGCCCTCGATTCTCCCCCCCCCACCCCCCTGCAATGTCCTACGCCATTGCCCTATTGCACCAAGGAAGGAAGAGAAGAGCCTAACAAAGGAAGTTCCAGACGAGAAGAGTCAGGGCACCCGTTATCCAGGTTTCAGGACATCGGGAGTTCAGTAAAGGGGAAGAGCTGTAGTGGGAGGACAGAGCCGGTCCGGGTCACGCGTCAGCTCTCCAGCTCTGATGTGCTTCCACCTCCTCTGGCACCACCAGCAGGAGTTCACAGTTCTTTCCTCTCAGCTGGTGTTTCAAAAATTTCCTATCATAAAGAGAAACAGAAATAAGCACTACTGAATGTAGGACTTCATCATCTTCTGCAACAAGTAAATGCAACTAACTCTGCAAACATAACAAGAAATGGCTGGGAAACCCACACACAGAGTCTTTAGTTATTTTCTGACTAAAAGGAAAAAAAAAAAAAGCCCAAATATTAAACTTGCCCCATGAGATTCAACATACCTCTAACCTAGCAAGTTATTGCAGAATCGGATAAGCATGATCTTAACCTCAGCAGAGAGGTCTATATAGATAACACTTTCCAATTTTCCAAGGTGGTAAAAATAGAATTAAGACCAAGTTCAGTTTCTTTAGATCTCCGAGATCAAGAATCCCACTGTATCTTAACATAATTCCAACAAATCTGGAACACTTGTGAAAGGGGAAAATGGGAAAACCCAGCCATCATTTAGACGTCCTTATCGCAGGTTGTAGGAGCAGCATACCGCCTGGTCATTCGACATGGTTCTGCAGCCCCTTTCTGCCCATAAGCTTATTCTAATACAAACTTGGATTATCTCCAATAACTATGAAAGTCAAATCAACGTTTTCTCTGATATCCTTTGGCCCAGATTTCCAAAATTCCCTATATAGGAAGCCCTTATTTATTGCTGAAGAACAGCACACCCAGTATAAAATCCACCAGAAGCTCTGCACAGCAGTTCCAGAACTGCGTTACTTTATCTCAGAAATTCACAAAAGGCTGACATTCACTTTACCAAGACTTTAATGGCACGGTAGGCTCTGCAAATACTGCTCATGTGCAATCCCGACCTCAGAACAAGTCTAGCTGAGGCAGCAAAGCTGCTAGTAGGCTTTAGAACAGGATGGAATGGAAGTTGAACAGCAACTAAGAGCATGTGAGACTTTACAGTCGAAGTAATTACACCAACCATCTCGTGTTAAGATTGAAGAGGGGAGTCAAGCCAGAAGCACAGCATACGCTTACCCAGGCAGGTGACTCCTAGCAAGCAACTTTCACTGCTGTCAGGAATAAGGCTGCACTTCTAATGTGGAAAGCCTTTTGTTGGGAACATGCACGCAGATCGCTACTAAAGAGGTTAAGGAACACTCATACTCTCACATTTGAGGAGCGGGTGAGGCGCAGCGCATCTTGCTGCAGGTGCCACCCACTAATACCAGACCTGGCCTCTACCTTCATCACTAGTGACAGAGCCAGCCATGTAAGAGACAAAGTCGGGCTCTCCTGAGCTTGCAGAGATCACCACTGGCAAAAGCATTTTCCTAGCTTTGCACAAATGGGGTATAAATCTATGTGGAGGCACGAGAACTTTATTACTTGCAAATCATTGCTATTGAAGGTCAACCATAAATGTTTCAACCATGAAATGTTTAAGGACAGATTTCCCACGTCCAACAGGGAGGGATTTGAGGAGGAACAGGATACAAAAAATCCTACCTGAGCTCGCTTTCACCTCCAATCCACTCGGGCACCTTGAGTTTGGAGTCGAGGTTGTAGTAGGTGCCTCCCACCTCCCGGACGCAGATCCAGTGCTGTCGCTTGAGGGGGAGCTTCAGGGGGCCCCAGCAAAGGCTGGAGGGCAGATTCATGATGAAGCCCATCACATTAGACAGGGCAATGACATTAACATCCCTGAAAGAGTGCAGGAAACAAGACAACGATAAGATGATATTCTGGTACTTTAACTTCATCTCTTTCTCTTTTTTGCAAACAGCAGCCATCTCCAGAATTACGCGACTTCTCAGTACCTGCGCTTGTCCCACCAAACCGCCTCATAGCCTTTGGTCTGAAGCGCTGCCATGATCACGTTCACATCATAGTTTCCATTCCCCAGCATGCTCTTCTTGTGGGGCGTCACCATGGTGTTGGGAGACAGCCTGCAAACAGAACAGGAGACTGCTCTAGCAGGCGTTTGCAGAACCTATATTCCACAGTTGGAAGGGGCTACTTGCTGTATAACTTGAAGCCCACTTTCAGGGGTTTTGTGTTTAAACACAAAAGGTCCCTTCCAACCCAAACTATTCTCTGATTCTATTCCGTTCCCCCTTATCACTCAACAAAGGGGCTGAGAGGGCTAAATAGTGCATTAAGAATAACTTTGATGTACAAAGCCTCAAAAGATCCTAGCTTTGATGTGAAAGAGACCGCAAAGCAGGAAACTCTTTCCCCACCACCTTGAACCGGTACTTCTGAAGGATGCTTCAATTAGTTTTTCCTCAATTCGTGGTTGGAGTAAATGCCAGTTTGCCATTTAGAACAATGGCTATCACAATTTCAAGAGTTCAACAGTCAACACCAGTCTTGAAGACTGGATGAGATAACAAGAGGCAGGGTGGGTTGGCTGCAGAAAAGGTTGCTCTCCCCCACCCCCCCCAGTACATGAAAGAAACATTCAGACACAAAGCTGTGAAGATACTTGGGTTTGGGAGCTTTCTAAAGCATTGCTGTTGCTATACGATAAAAAAAAAATCTGTTGCTGTAGGTAATTAAACAGCTAACCTTGCTGCAAACAAATCTCTTCAGCTTTAATCCATAAGCTTGCCTAGACATCACTTCCAGTACTATAGCATCTAAAAATCCAGAATCACAGTCCATCATGTTACACACAAAAATATAAGACAGCCTTTGCACAAATGCAGATAATGGATGCAAGGCATGAAACATGGAGACACGCGGCAAAAAAACCCAGACACTTTGACTGGTTTATGTTTTTTCCACCCAAGAAATCTTGTAAGGAGGGAAAGCAACTAGGGGGTGAATTATTATGAAGGTGACAGATGGGCTTCAACAACTGGAAGAGCAAGCACAGAGGAAGCTGGGAGCAAAGAACAGCAAGGTTCTCATGCCAAACCAAAGAAAGTCAAGCCTGAGATCAATTCTGTTGTGATGAGTTGCTCTTTTGATTGGTAAAGACTCCATTAGCTCTGCTGGCACAAGGTTCAGATGTTTCATATCATCCAAATACCCACATTTCACCCACCTCTCCCTCACATCAACTCCATCCCCCAAAACTCCTGACATTCCTGCACATTTTTCACTCGGCCTTTAGCACAGTGCAAGTTCTGCAGGCATATTTCGTCCAGTGACAATCCCTCAGCCCTTCTGCATTCCTCCCCTGACAACATAAGGCATTTGACAAGAAGAAAGCAGTGGACTGAGTAGGGAGTTTCAGACCAACCAAGGCTAGAGAGGCTACAGACAGGTAGCTTTTTGCATCAGCTGTGAGTTTTCTTGCAGTGGAGCAGACTGCAGCAGAACAGCCTGGGAAGTGACTTAACTACAGAAGGGAGAAGAGTCCGAAACAACATGGTAATAGGAAAAGCTATTAATACCCACCACTGGGCATTTCTGAGTGAGGCAGTGACGTCTTCAAAGAATCACGGTTTCCAGTCTCCAAAGCTCTGCTGTATTGTACTAATCACAGAGATGCTACTGTGGCTTGTCGCAGCTCTTCCAGCATCTCCATAAAGCAAGATCACTTGGCTACAACTAATTCCTCAAGATCACTGCTTCAACCTATTAACTCTCATGAGTGCCAGCGAGCTAGGAAACCCTTCCAATTAACAGAGCCCTTTGGGTTGCGCAAGCACCCTCTGGTGGCACCGTTTTCCAGAGGCAAGCCTATCTGCGAGCTGAAAGAACACATTTATCTTTTTTCCTTCCTGTAACTTTAAGAGCCCCAGAAATGAGATGAAGAGACCAAAAGAGATGACACGCTCAAAGAACTGGTACCTGTGAGCAAACTTTCACTGAGAATCACCTGAACGTCTCTACTGAGACACGCCTAAACAGGGTCCCTAATCATCAGCCAAAGGACTATGATCAGACAAGGAATTAAGTTGCCTCCCCAAAGTTAATTTTTTTTATCTAGACACTCAGCTGAGGAAGACTGACACAGTTGGACAGAAATCCAGGTAATAATCCTCCTGAGCTTTCTAAGTCAGAAACTTCCATCAACATGTTGTCTTAACACAATGGGCTCCCAGATTCCTGTACGCAGTTGTCTTCCCTCATCAGGTCTCAGTACACAGACTCCAGTGAAGCAAAGAGATTTTGTTTGTATCTCTGTGCATCATTTGGAACATGCAATATTACTTCCTGCAACAAAAGCCAGAGGAACATCAAAAAGCTGTTTCTTGTGCTAGAGGAAAGAAGAGAGGAAGGACAACAAAATCAGAGGGGAGCTTGGACCGAGTTTTGGCATACACTTGAGATGACAATCATCAGACTACGCTGGCCTTATGCAATGGGATGCAGCAAAAGGGAAACTAATGATTAAGCAATGTGGTTCAATCATTCTTCAAGGGATGTGGCAAAAGCTACAGAAAGCTTAAGCTTATTTGTGATTTTGTTACCTTGTCAACACCAGGTTTAAAAAAAAAAATGAATCACACCTCGCAACATTTTTGTAGCTTATTAAAAATATTCATCAGTCCTTTATCAGAATCTTCAACACACAGAATATGACTAGTCACAGGAAAGACATACGGAAAAGCGATGTATAAAGGGCAACTAAATCCACGCTTCTTAAAGGCAAGTCGAAGAGCTAGACATGAGTAGTAGCCCAACAGAGACACAAAAGTAGTGGCAATTCCTATGCATAGCTTATAGCTCATCCATTTCCAAGAGGAATTTCCACATACATTTCCATACTTAAATGGGGCTGAATCAATCTGTGTATCTTGATTTGAATATTAGGACAGAACAATACCAGGCTGGAATCAAAGACAAATTCTCCCTTCTAGGGCAAGCGGTCCGACAAGATTAACATCCCAGCTCTTTCTGAGAGGTTTCATGCTGCACGCTAATTCTCTCTCACCAGACCCAATGAAAGCCAACTAATTAGATCATCACACTCCTTCTAGCACATGAACTGCCTTTGTTTGCTTCATGCCAATGGCAATCCATCTGTGATTAAGATTCTGACAATTGCTGCTCTGGAACAAAACCACAGCGTCTTTACACTGGACAAAGAGTGCCTTGAGCCTGCCGTGGATGGGTTCCACTTCGCCAACGGGAGTTTTATTTACAAAGCTATCGTAAATAGCATTTCAATCCGGTATTTGCTGTTGTCCATCACCACATTTCTTTTGCCAAGGACAGGCACGCGTTTGACGAGTCAAGCACCAGCTCCATAAATCTGCCGATTTTCAGGACAGCAGCAACAGGCGCACAGCTCCCTGCTCATCAGCACAGTGTACCACAACCACCTTGTCCAACAGTACCTGCGTAACTGCTGCCATGAAGCGTGATTTCCTACCTGTCGCAAACACTGTCAACTGCTGGTAACAGGTATTCAAGAGTAACTTATGCGACACTTACAACATCTGCAGATCGAGTATCAGAGGAGACCCCTTTTCCCATCTGATTACTTAGCTTCATCAATGAAAGGTCACCAGAATTTTCAAAGGCACACAGAGGAGAATTTCCACAGTGTGTCAAAACAGCATAAAATAAGCATTAAGCAAAATATGAGCTATTGTACAGGCCACATTAATAATTTACATTTACCCCAGTAAAACTCAAAAACGCTTTCATTAATTATCTGAAGCTGCTGGGAAACATTTAGCAATGCCAAAAAAAATGGGGATCTAGCTACTGAAATTAAATCCAGCTTGACAGAGTACACAGGGTCTTGCTACATGGAAAAAACCCCACAATATTTGAAGAACTTCACTTAACCGCTTGAATAAGGAGTCACTCATTTGGCAAAGCTCCTAATTTCCAAAAAAACTTAGAAGTGTTGTGGTACTAAATCAAGAAGTTTTTGTGATGACCCATTTGTCATTCCTGCCACCTTCACTCTCCCAAGGCAATCCCAAAATCCATTATTACCATCAAGATAACATATCTACACGAGGCAGGGACAAAAATATGGAAGACGGCTAGAAGATGTATTAAGGTGGGTGGGGGAGAAGACAGCAGTCCAACCACATGACAGCATCTGCAATAAAGCCCTTGGGCCCAAAATTGGCAGCCAGCATAGTTTAAGAAACAAGTAAAAAGAGAGAGAATTTCTGCATGGGGAGAGGAAAAAAGGGCGGGGGGAGGGGGGGCAGAATTTAAAAAAGAAGCTACATTCAGTTCAAAGTAGCGGCATATTCTGAACCCCTCCTTTGCTCTGTTTTTCCCCCCAAATAAGATCTGAAATTTCCTCTGAGCAGCAGAGGACAAGGGGAACCTAACACCAGTGCAGAGAGTATCCTACCTCTGAAAAATCTCCTGCAGGGTTTCCCTAGTGAAGGCGTTGCTGTCCTGGAAGACATTGTTGAGGGCATGGAGGGCACACAGCTCCCTACGCTGCTTCTCATGGTAAATATGCAGTGGTGGTATCTGGGGTCGCTCTGGTGATTCCGATTTGGTCTTGTCACCTTTCCATGGCACGCAACTCATTTTCGCGTAGGGTGGATGGAGAGTAGGTGGTGAGAAACGAAGGAGGCTGAAGTTTCTTCCTCCACAGTCACAACAGCAGCCCACTGCCCCCTTCTTTTGCAGCTAGCGCTGCTTCCAGCTCACAAACCCTCCTCTTGTGCTTCAGTTTATTCAGTAATTGCCTCTGATGGCTGGTTTTAAAAACCACATAAAGATCTGCAACATATTTTTCCTCCCTCCTCCCATACCCCATAAAATGTGACACTTCCCTCCCCCCCACAAGAGAAAAAAAAAAAAAGTCAAAAGATATTAATCCCCTTAGTCTCAATGTACCAGCTGGAATTTATCACATCGCTCCTTTTCTTCCATCTCCTTTGGACTATAGTGCCACTGAAAAGATACCCAGAGCAGGTAACAAAGAGAGGCCCACCCCCAAAGTGCCAAAGTGGAGAAGACGAAGCCAGCTTCTGGTCCTGCCTGTGGGAGCACAGGGTGGTTAAGGACTTATCAGCTGCATTCCTCCATTCGTTTGGGAACGACTGAATCCAGGCAAGAAGATGCCAACAGCTCGGGAAAGGAAACCGCTTCTTGCTAGGCCACAAAACCCCCCCAGGTCCAGGCTCCGGGGAAGACAATTCCTCACAAGTCACCCTGCACTCCGACAAAGGGAAGCCTCCATTAGCAACGAGAAGAGGCAGCACAAAGCCCGTGGGAGCGAGGGGAGGGCAGGCAGCAGGCGGGACCAGCCCCGAGGCCTGCCTCGCACCTTCTCACCCCGGGCCTCCCCACCCCGCGCTCGCACACAACCACCGCCCCCACCGCCACCGCC
>WAAD01009582.1:121523-152680 GCA_013389945.1 Fregata magnificens
CTTCCCGCCCCGGCCGGGCGCGGAGGACCGGGCGGCGGGGCCCGCCGTGCCGTGGGGAGGCGGCCGGGAGGAGCGCGGTGAAGTGGAGCTACGAAGAGCTGGGAGGGAGCTGTGCCCTGGCCGGGAGAGGAGGGTGCTGGCAGGCTTGTCCGCCCGGCTCCTTCCCCTCCTCGGCTCCCCGGGCAAGCGCCTGCAGCGGGTGTTGCATCCTCTCGGCAAGCGCCGGCTTTGAAGCTGACAGCTGCTTTCACGTCTCACTAACGCTTTTCCTCTGCGCTGGTTCTCTGTAGTTATCTCTGCTGCCAGTCGTACTAGTTCCTGGGGCTTTCTTCGCAATCTTAAAAGCAGGTCAGAGCTCGTAACTTTTGAGCACAGGGGCTCAGAGACAAGGGGTGCCTTGCTCTTGCAAACCGGGTTAAGTCAACACAAAAAGGTTTGTTCACCTTGTGCGGTTCCTTTCTAGGATCCAGGTGACAAAACTGTGGGGTGGTCTTATTTCTGTCAGAATCTGTTCTCACTTCCGTCTTGCAGGAAGGTGCACTGTAATAATACATGCATGCCAGAGCCCGCCACAGACTACATTAGCTGCCTTTCCACACCATCTTCTATTTTTTCCCAACTGGTCAATCTCTTTAACTGTATACCACCTTTTGCTGCCAAGGGTTTGATGTATCGTGATGCCATCTCCCACTCTAAAGTCTCCTGAAAACTTGGTTCGGTCCACTGGTAATTACGTGATCCAGAAGGCAGCATAGCTGGTGTTTCCTCCTGTTTTTCTGCCATCCCTCCTCTTCATGCTTCCAGCTGGAGTTGTTCCAAAATCCTGGATTTTCTTGCCCTCTGTGGAGAAGTGGAGAGGGAGGAATTGTCGTGTGTGGATGTGGAAACATTTGTATTTGAGGGGGTGATCGGATATTTTACAATGTAGTACTGTATTAAAACAGATGTTATGAAGATGTCTTATAAGATAGTGAAGAACAGAAATCAAACCTGCAGTATCTATTGAGCCACCTGTTCGTGCCTTAATGAGCTGGACAAGATTTTGATGCGGGATGCCAATGTTGATCTGTGCTTTGTCTTGGACACGGCTGATGTGGAAGAGGGCCCAGGAGGATGCCAAGGGCTGTGTCACTGATTCTTGACAGCCAGGAACCTGACCAAAACTCTGACGGAGAGAGAGGAATGCTTTTCTCCCACAATCTCCACTTGTGTTGTCAGCATGTCTTCCATTCCTAGAAATCTGCAGGCACTATGGAGGCGGTAGGTAAGCATTTTTTTGACCTTTATTACAAGTTACTTTTCTATACAGCAGTGTACACCTGCTATGTTTTCCCTAGACTTTTCATTCATACCCATCTTGGATGAGTGCTAAGACAATGAGCTCTACCCCATCTCTCCAAGTTAGTTTCCGGCTACGTGCTCAAAATAGCAATCCCATATGGTGAGAATGCAGTAGCTAACCTGCCCCCGACACCCCCCCGCCCCATCTTTTCTGTCTTCCCAGTTGAATTGCTGCCCTCTAATTCCTGCTTAAAATGGTGATTCCCACTGCAGTCAGTTTGTTTGCTAGTTGCTACTTCTGTCCCGGTCTGACCCACCCCCTCACTGTGTTACATACTTTTCTCCCAGTCCTTCCCCAGTGCGTTCATTGTAAGGTGTGCTCTTTTTAGAGAGGAACACTTTGGGATTCTGTTATCAAGTGCACCTTGTCAGCTGGTCAAGCAAACAGTTCCATTCATCAGCACAAATTCATTAGCGTGTCGATCTTCATGGGTGTATATTTTCCCTTTGGTACTGACACATTGCAGTAGTAATCATCTTTCAGGTCAAAAACATATCACACAAGGCTATTAGTGAAGCTGATACTTATGTTAGATTTACATTGACAACAGAACATTAATGGCACTTAAACTGTGTATGTCCACAGGAAATAGAAAGCAAAATATGACATTACAGAAGGTGCCTTTCCTCTGACTTGCCAGTGGCTGGTGGTGGCCTTCCAGCCATGCAAAATGTCAGGCTGTGTTATTCCAATAAAGAGCAGCACTATGTACCACATCGTATTTGGTTTGCCCTTAATCTTTATACTTTGTCCGCCTCATGGATATGGGATGCTTCTTTTGTAAGGACTGGCTGTGGTAGTGCTGATGTAACCTCAGCTCAATCTCACTGGTGTCTTGAAATTGTTGTTAGTTAATACTATGGCCCCTTGCTTGCTGTTGGGCAGTGCAGAATGGCACAGTCCAACTTGTTGCCCTGGAGTAAGCTCAGACAGCTGTAGCTATTACCCGCCTCTGGTGTACGTTAATCCCAAAACTGACCAGAGGAAAGGTGGGAAAAGCCACCTCTCCCCAGAGATTGGGAAGGGACTTTAGAGATGGCATCTCAAACTTGTGACATATATTTCCTTCTGCTGTTGTGAGAATAAAACAGTAACTGGTTGTTACTTTTTTGCCCTGTAGGAAATCTGAGGTTGCTAGACCCACGTGGCTCCTACTGTTAACTGTTCAATGCCTGGCAAAGTGGAAAGACCAAAAGTGAAAATTTTTGACTTTGTGAAAACCTCTGAAAAACACAAATGCATAGTGCAAGCATGGAGGGGATTGCTCAAAGGTGAAAAGCAAAAAAAGCAGAGAGGCCAAGATGGAGGGCCTCTCTCTGACCAAGGACATGGCAAAGAACAGGCTCCCTCTCTCCAGGAAGCTAGCTAAAGAGATCTTCAAAACAGCAAGTAAAGTCTTGCAGTGACCTGGGAAACTGCAGAACTGTCTGGGGGCTGCAGGCTTCAGAAGCAGCCTTTAGAAATACTGAACGGCATTGGAAGGTGTGATGCATGAAAGCTGCTATTTGTTCTACACATCCTTCTCTTGATGTCCCGCTATATCATATCAGCTGTAAGCTTCATCGCCCCCAGGGTAGGCTCTGGAGGCAGTCTACCACTGGAATGCCCTTCAGCAGCACCTTTGCATGGCAGTGAAAGCAGCAGGGTGGGGGAACAGTGTTTTGAGCTGATGTGTGTGCGTACCACGCTGTTTGAGCCCCCAGCCCTCCTGCCTGGCACCATGAAGAAAGGCTGCAGCGAGCTGCTCAGCTGAAATGTCCTGTGGTACTTTAGACAACACCCTGCCCACTCACACTGCTGAAGCATTTTAACTCATAGAAGAATGAAGCTGGTGATGAGACTTGAAGAAACTGAAGTTAGTGTGCCTCTGCACTGGTGGCCCCTGTTATTTTATTGATCTTTGAGTATAACAGTGTGTTTAAGAGATCTTCCTGAGTCACTGACCTGTGCTGGGGCATTAGCCTAAACAGTGAGCCTGTCTGCTGTGCTTCCAGGAATTCCTGAAAGTGCTCGCTGGGCAAAACAAGCCCTACAAATCAACACACAGCCTTCCATTCCTGTCCTGATCAAGCCTCTGAACAGTTGCTGATTTCCTTCTCCATACATTTACATCCAGTGGTCTCCTTTAAGAAGAAAACAAAACCAAAGGAACAACTAATAAAGGCAAAACTCAGTCCTTTGTAGCACAAAATAGAAAGACTACGTGGCCTTCCAGATCGGAGTGCTTTGCTACCCTTTGCAGACTATGCCAAGTAGTTCAAACCCTTAGGTAGGGCACGCATCTAAAGTAGGCACATGAAGGTGATTGTCTCTCTCATAGCTGCCTGGCTCTTGCAGACACATACGTGGTCTGTGTGACCCTTAACATTTGAGGAAAGTGTTGCTTTGGCTGCCTTAAACCTTCTAACCAGCACTTGCTGTCTGTGCTTCAGTTTTTCCAGATGCATGTATCGCTATGGTTTTGAAAGCCACCTAAGCATTATTTGTGGGGTTTGGGGTTCCCTTACACTCTAGATTTCTAACAAAGGTCTTCACCAACTATGTAGTAGTAGTAGGTGGTAAAGGTAGTTCCTCTTTGAATACACATTGTGTTAGCTGTGCTAGCAAGTCAGGCTGTGTTAGTAGAGAACATTGGGCAGGTTTGAAGATGTAATCGTTGTGAACTGCTGTAAACCATATGTTTTAGGCAAATCTAGCACAGATTTCAGACTGGCCTTAGTGCATAGCGAAGGGAAGTACATCTTTCTGGGCATGATTTTGGAACATGTATGTAAGGACAACTAGTGGAAGTATGGATTTCACTGAGTGTTGTAGTGTGGCACAGGTGTGCCTACCCATAGGGCTATCGGTAGGTGATAGCTTTTACGACTCTTACTAAAAGCATCTTTTGAACAGAAATACATATCTCAATCGCAACAGCTATTGAGCCACTGTGCGAGGATGCTCGGCCACTGGCAGATTTGTAACCGTGGAGGCAGCCAGAGAGCAGGTAGCCAGTTGGTCCTGAATGGGTGATGAAGGTCTCCTTGGTCTGCCACTGCCACACCACCATTGTGGCCACTCTGTGCGAGTCCTCAGCTGTACTGTATGAGCGACACAGGTTTTTGCCAGAAATGGTGCTACACCATTCTTTTCTGAGAAAAATCCTTCCTGAAGCACTGTTGTCTTGTCCTCGTTTTCCACTTTGTTTCTGTCCACTTTTTCCTTCTCTTGATGCCTCTGCAGGGAAGGGCAAAGGAAGTTGTGGTTGTTGCAATAACTGCAGTCAAAGCTTGTTGGTAACACAGCTGCTGGCTTGCAAAACTGCAGCTCTCCACTGGTGAAAGGTCCAAAGATGCTCGTACAAACTGCTTTGTATGTCTGCCTCTCAGCACTGTAGCACAAAGTACCAGAAGTTTTGTTAGCAGTTTGAAAATAATGCTTATTCGTGTTCTCTCCTTCCCCTCTGCCCCCTCAGAAAACAAAAGGGGAGATCAAGTATGTGAAAGACTTATGAGATGCTCTAGGTTTTGGTGCCTAGGTGTGCTCTGCAGTGAGGTCTGGCTGGCTGGTTCCTCTGGCTGTCCTGTCATGCTTTGGATCCTGTCATGCACTCCATGCAGTGGAGACTGTGGAGTACCCAGCTAAGGAATTTCTTTGGAGAAAAGATCTCCTCCCCTTTCTGTTTTCCTTGCATGGAAACAGGTATTACACAGAAGTAGAAGTGGGATGTTCACTTAAATGTGGCTTTTAAACATTTGTTATTTCAAAATGAGATCCTTGATATTCTTATTTGCTTTGAAGTATATCTTCCAACATAAATGAACTCTGAGCTCAGACAAATAACCTTGTGCAGTGTCACAAGGAAATAGCTGTCAGCAAAGCTGGTTTAAAAACAAAAACAAAACCAAAAACAAACCACCAGAAGACGGTCCTTGAAAAAGAGCCCTTCTTTTTCAATAAAGCACATGGATTGATTGTCCTTATAACTGAAGCTGGTTTTGAAATTGTTTACTCGACATCTGCAAATGGATATTTAATCTTTTTTCCAGCTGGTGATGGTGAGTCCAACTTCAGAGCAGTATGACAGTTTGCTCCGGCAGATGTCAGAGAGAATTGATGAGGGATGTGGGGAGACCATCTATGTCATTGGTCAAGGATCAGGTGAGTATAGCTTCCTCAGGAAAACAACAAAAAACATTAAAATTATAAGAAAAACCTAGTTCATCTCACTGGGCTGCTGCTGAAGGTAGTACTTAATTCTCCAGAATAACTTGGAAACCTCCATAAAGTATAGCAGAACCTGTGGGACAGATTCTTTTATTTTATTCCTGCCAGCAACTGTCTTGTGTAGTGTAGTAAACATATTTTTTGTATAAAATCATAGAAGTTCTTTTTGGAAATAAGGTGTAAGTTGTCTGGGCACACCAGGAAAAGATGGAGGATCTGAAACTGTAACAACAGTTTTAGTACAGACATCCTCAATGTCTGATGAAGGTCTTGTTCTGTCTGGTTTTGTTCGCTTCTCCATTGTAAATAACAATATTTTTACGCCACAGGAATGTATTGGAGATACTAAAGATAGCAAAAAATATATGCTGCTGACTTTCTTTGTTAGTGTGTGTCTGTACTATGGAGCGAAAGGTTTTCCTTTTCTCAGCATGAAAGGACACATTGTCATATTAACTCAGGTGTGACTGCAGTCATTTGCTTTTGCAGATTTTAGCAGTTAGTATGGGTTACCTTTTTGTTCTTTTTTACAATTTGAATATTTGCATCCAGTGCTGGTAAAATAATATTGAATATGGCCTTGCTTTGAAATTGAAATTTCTTTTCTGAATACAAAAAAGTTGTCTATGGCTATCATAAGGTTAAAGGCATGTTTCAAATATATTAGATATCTGCTGGCTATCAAATTGTTATGATCAGACATTCTGCTAGTCACTACGTTTGAGGAAGAATATAAAACCCATGTCGTCAGTGCCAGGGTTGGCTGAGATAATGGAGGGAGAGAGTTGTGTTACCTCAGAACTCTGTGCTTTTTGGGTTTTCTTGGTATCCTGCAAAGTAGCCAACATAGAAGAGAAGCCAGGATTAGATGACCAGTTGTCATGCAGCCAATATCACAGGGATAATGCTCTTATGTCCAGGCGAGCTTCCCACATGTAGTCTGAATCCTTGGTGTTTGGGATAACCACATCTGCAGGGGAGATCTAGCTAGTCAGGCTAGTAACTGCTTTCTCTTCTAGGATACCTTGTGAGGGTGTTAACTGGTGTTTGTTGCAATGATGTACTCAGAAGTAGGCATTTGTTTCTTAAAATATGAGCTAAAACTTCTGACTTCATTTCAGATTACTTCTTAGTCGAGGAAGATGGGGATCTTTTCTGTAAATTGGAAACAATAGCCAGCTGAAAATAAATCTTGATATCCCTGCCACTGTCCCTCCTTCTCATTCACTTTGAGTGTCTATGATTTTGATCATCATGGATACCCAACTCAGATGACTGAGAGCGAGTGAAGACTGCCAAGTGGCTCACTGCTTCATCAGTAGTGACCCTTCCCTTTCTCCCTTGGCTCTTAGCCTCTCCTGTCCCCTACTTCTCATTTGCCTCCTGTGACCCAATACCCCAGCTGTGGTGCTTTTTGTTTTCCCCACCATCTCAACAGCTTCTCAGCCAGCTCATGAGCTAGGTTGGAAATCACCCAGCAACTCTACTTGTTGTAGAGCTGTGCAGTAGTTAAAATGCTGATTAGTTCATGCAAACTGCAGTTACTGCTTACCAACTGATGAGTCAGCCATACGCACACAGCAATAGCTTTGGTCATCCAGGTGCAATGTGGCTTTCCACCTTTGTTTGTTGTTTTTTTTGGTTTTTTTTTTTTGTACCCACAGAGGAGATTCTGGCTTGAAATCTGTGCAGCTTTTCAGCACCTGGGTTAGGAGAGATGATGAGAGCTGTGGTGGCCTTGAAACTGTCTAGATAGTTGCCACTGGCTTGCTCTGACTGTAAGCTCTTTGCTTGGGTGGGCTATTTAGAGGCAGCAGTGCCTCCTTGGTTTTTTCTGGCCTTGTGTGCTGTCAGCATTTCTTTGAAGTGCTGGGACGAAGGCAGTGAGACATGCCAAAAACATTGTTTTAGCTGGAGTATGTGGAGGCTAAAGAAATTGCTGTGCAGGCCAGACTTGCAGAAAATGGGCACTTGGGATGTGGTTTTATAAAATAAGCTGATTCTTTAAATTGGTCCCACATTCACTGGTTAATTGCAGTGATATTTCAGTCAGAGCTTTCCTTTTGTTAATGCTTTTCCCTTTATTGCAATGCGAGAGGAGATGTTTTATCTGACTGAAGGAAATTGCACGCAAAGTACCTTCAGCACGTGAAGTAAGGGAATTAGACAGAAATGTGTGTGTCTTGCCAAACCCTAAGCATTTGCTTGTAGAAATTGTGAAGAAAACTCCTCTAGATGAAAAATGGTGCTTTTCTAGTATCTTTTAAGACTTAGAGTGAAGACCGTCCTTTTTCATTTTGGGCAAAGGGTGCTTATTCTGTTTACATGTTTGACATCTCCAGTCCACATATGAATCCTGATCGATGTGAAAGTCCCAGGCAGAATGACATTGCTGCTGGCTGTTGCAAGGTGGTGCTCACTGACTGTCCTTTGTCTCCTCAACATCATACTAGATGGGACTGAATACGGTCTGAGCGAGGCAGACATGGAAGCATCCTATGCCACGTTGAAGAGCATGGCAGAGCAGATCGAGGCAGATGTGATCCTCCTGCGGGAGCACCAGGAGGCAGGGGGCAAGGTGCGCGACTACCTTGTTCGGAAACGTGTGGGTGACAACGACTTCCTGGAGGTCAGGTGAGGAGCCGGGTGGAGACAGGGTTAGTCAGCAGCCCAGCTGCATTTTTACCATGTGAGCAGTCTGTGATGCTGAGCCAGCAACGCTGATTCGAGTCTGGGTGTTGTAGCTACCCAACAAAGGGAATTGAGCTTGACCACTCCTTGCTAATGAAATTGCTTTTTTGTTGTTGTTGCTGTCTCTTTTGTGAACAAACTGTTTGTGGAGATTTGCCTGTGTTTATCTGAGGGCTGTTGCTGTCTGGGTGACAGCTTTGCAGTTTGGGGATCTTTTTTGTGGGCTGGAATCCCAGTAGGGAGTCACATGTGCACGTGGGTGTGTGCATATACGCACGCTGCTGGAATACAATGCTTTTGACTAAGGGTTCAATTCTACTCCAAGACTGTGATGATCCAAGTCACCTTTTAATGGACATATAATAGCTTGTGGAAGATGACTTGAGAGTCTGCCCAGACCTGGATGGAATGGATTTCCAGCATTTGCCAACAGCCATAATAGCCACCTTTATCAGAGACAAGGAAGGAGATTGCTGTAGGAGAGGGTTTTCCCCTAAAACTTTTCAATGTTGTTTGAGCTTTTCCTTTTCTGGGAACAGCAATTTAAATTTCTGTGCTCTCGCTAGCACCTAGTGCTATTGCAACATGAGGAATATGAGAAAGGCAGAGGTATTCTAGACCAAGTTGGGATTTAGTCTTTCTTTTGAATTGCCACATGTTGGATTGCAGAGACGAGGGGTTGGAAGAGAGATATTCTGTATGGCATCAAGCAATGTCGGGTTCAGTTGACCGTGTTCTGGACACCAGTGACATGTTCCACAGTCTTCCACATCCCAGTCCCCAGAGTCTGGGATCTCTGCTGTTAACTAATAACTGTGAAAGAATCTCTGCTCTGCTTATGAAGGTCTAACATTTTTTAATCTCTATTTGAAGGTTAGGGAGAAAAAGCTAGTTATTTGCAGTGGTGTTTGGGTTTTGTTTTGATTGCTTTTTTGTTTCTTCAGGTATCAGATTTTACCAGGTTCCTTTTTCCTTTCCCCTCCAGGGTAGCAGTGGTTGGCAATGTGGATGCAGGAAAGAGCACGTTGCTAGGTGTCTTGACACATGGCGAACTAGACAATGGCCGAGGCTTTGCTCGGCAAAAGCTCTTCCGCCATAAGCATGAGATTGAATCAGGTCGCACCAGCAGCGTGGGCAATGACATTCTGGGCTTCGACAGTGAAGGCAACGTGGTGAACAAGCCCGACAGCCATGGTGGCAGCTTGGAATGGACAAAGATCTGTGAGAAATCCACCAAGGTCATTACTTTCATTGACCTAGCCGGTCACGAAAAGTACCTGAAAACCACCGTCTTTGGCATGACCGGCCATTTACCTGACTTCTGCATGCTTATGGTAGGTAGCAAGAAAGATGTACGGTACCAGCAGGAGCGGGGCTGTTCACAGCTTTAACAGCCTCAATTTCTTTCTTATTGCAAAGTCCCTGTGGGGTTGTGGAGGGAGGCAGCATCTCCCAGAGGTGGAGAGCAGCAGCCATTGTGGATATCTAGCCAGGGCTCTGAGGCAAGTGCTCCAGGACTGTCAGTTTCAGACAGGCCCAAGATGTATGATTCTTGAAAACTGAAAGATTTCTAAACTCCAGAACACCTTGCTAAAATTGAGGAGCAATGAGTCCTTAGCCAGCGTCCAACAGCATTTGAAATGAGCTGGGTCTGCTCATACAGTCCCAATGACGCATCTACAACCTAATCACAACCTACTGCATGTCTGACACAAAACCTTCTCTGTAACCCAGCTCACTGCAGGAGGAATGTTTACATCACCGTATCTTGTATTCCTGGTGTAGGTTGGCAGTAACGCTGGGATTGTTGGAATGACCAAGGAGCACTTGGGCCTGGCACTTGCACTTAACGTTCCCGTCTTTGTTGTGGTGACCAAGATCGACATGTGTCCTGCCAACATCCTGCAGGGTGAGTCCTACAAGCTCTCTCCAGGGCTGTTTCTTACCTCTGTATGTGCTGTTGTCCTCTGCTTGGGTTGAGGAATTACTGCTGGAGGAAAGCTGCTTTATCTGGTTGACTGCATCTTAAATGACCCTCCAGAAATCTGTCCTTTTCCCTTGCCCGTTTTGCAGGCAGTTCACTCATAGTCACCGTTTCAAAATTGCCCGAGTTGGGGGACTCAGCTGGGCAACCTGAAAGTGTTTGCTACAGTATTTTGCTTAATTGATCTCTAAGGGGAGAAGCATATGGTTGGGGTTGTGGCTTTGCTTTCTCTCTGGGTATTTAAACCTTGAGGGAAAGTCTGGAAGTTCTCTTGAGAGCTGCTTCCCTCCTTGCCCACAGTTTGAGTGTAATCTTAAGCTGTGATCAAACTTGTTCTCTGGCAGCCATTAGTTGAAGGGGCAGCTGCTTGTTACATCCTGCTCACCTGGGCACTTCTCAGATATGCTGGCATAACTACAGCAGCTCCTTCATCTGTCTGAACAACCAACCAACACTTAATAAATCAGGGTTCAAAGCTGCTGCATATGTGAGCTATGGTAGCAGGACTGGACTAGATGCAAGCGGGGTTGGCAGTGAGCAGTAGGGGCTAGTGACTTTTTTTGCTCAGCAGCAGTTAAAGCAGCACCTCTAACCCCAGCAGTGTCCCTTTAACCTGTGCTTGACATTTTTTCAGGCTGTGACCAACTCTCATCTTTAAAATTCTCTTGATGCATTTCTCACACCTTCAGGAACATGCTGTGGTTAATTGGAGCAGTGGGTTTTTTGATAATCAGTCCTAAGAATCAGGAAAGTGAATGTTCCTGGTACTGTCTGTGGTTAGCTCATTATTGTAAAAATCCTAAATATGTTTCAGGTAAACAGATGCATGTGATCAGAAGATAATCTAAATGTCTCTGTAATAGATGTTTGGCAAATAAATGTAAGGCCCGACCATAAGATAATGACTGGGAAGGAAGGAGAATGTTTGGCTCAGGGTGAGGAGAGAAGAGCTGCTCTTGGGAGAAGCCACTCCTGTGTCATGTTCTGTTTAAATTAAATAGACACAAAATTTGGCTCAAGTGTATCTGTGAAGAGCAGATGGCATGATTAGATGTTTGTGTTTCTGTATCCAAAACATTACTTTCCCGTAGGCAATCATTTGTTCACAAAAACCATCTAATTGGATGACAATTGTAGAATATAAATTATATGCTCTTTTAAGCCCTTACTAGCCTTTTTTTTTAGCTCATTTATTGTAAGGGACTTTGCAGGAGGCTGATGCTAGTGCATCAGCTAATGCCCCTGCTGGCTGATAGATACGAGGCTTAGAAAATAAATTAAAAAGAGGCAAAAGATCAAAGTTGGGAGCCATGACATTTGTCCCAAAACATTTATTTCTGGATCTGGTCTACCTATGCTGTCCTAGTCTGTGATGGTGATCTTTACCTTTCTCATGCTTCTCTAACCTTCTAGGGCAGGTTGATTGCCAGGGAAAATGTGTTGAGGTTTGTTTGGTCAAAATTGATTCCTAATTCACATATTCTCAAATACTTCAATTCCTGAGTGCTGCTGGTTTGCATTGAAATCAAGATGAAAAATCCTTTATAGGAAGAGGAAATACCTTGTAACTGCTTAAAGCTACCTAAAGACAGCTATAAAATGTCTGCTTCACAGCATTGCACTTGCAGATGCAAACATGTATGTCTGTTCATGTATGGTGTTGCTTGGCAGCGGGCTAGCTGGCATGAAATGGAAAATGGAATGGCTCCTAAGTCCCACCTGGGCTGCAGCAAACTCAATCTCACTCACGCACCTTTAGCCATCTCCTCCTGTCTATTTGTGGCAAGAGCACCAGTTTCCCTTCGGGGAGAGACCCCACAAAAGCGATTTGTAAAGACGGGAGATGCTGCCCTAACAATATTCATTTCACCCTTTAAGAAACCCTGAAGCTGTTACAGCGACTGCTGAAGTCCCCAGGGTGCAGGAAGATTCCCGTGCTGGTTCAGAGCAAGGATGATGTCATTGTAACAGCCTCCAACTTCAGCTCAGAGAGGTAACGGGAGTAGAAGAGGGTCGTTTCTCTTCCGATCCTATTTGGAGACTGGGTGAGAAGATTCAGAAAGAGGGTCCCATTGTCTAGATGTGTGAAGGTTGCACCTGCCATGTGGTGTGTTGATTCCATAAGAATGTGTTGATTCTGAGATTGACCTGCTTGTGTTCCCCTCTCTGAGACAGAAATGAGAGGCTGCTTCTGGGCAGTCTGCAGAAGATGGCAGGGTATTCGGCTTCCTTCAGTCCTGGAACCTTACACCTATTCCTGAATGTCATTAGAAGGCAGAGGCAATGTTGCAGGTTTTCAAACATGGGGTGTTGTGCATCTGACTGCTTGCCAGGCTCTCCCTTCCTAGCACTGTGTATTGAATTCAGTCCCAAGACTTTGGATGTCTCCCTACATGTGGAATTCCTGGCAGGGAGGTGAACTAACTCCATTTTCATCAATTTTCCTTTACAGGATGTGCCCAATTTTCCAGATTTCAAATGTCACTGGGGAGAACCTAGATTTGCTGAAGATGTTTCTTAATCTCTTGTCTCCACGGACCAGTTACAGGGAAGAAGAGCCAGCAGAATTCCAGATAGATGATACTTACTCAGTCCCGGTAAGGGGCCTGGTATTTGGAAGAATTTTCTGCTTCCTCTTTCAGGTTGAAGAAGGCATCTTCCCTAGAGGGGAGTTCTAGAGCTCTTCTGCTGGCATGGTCAAGTAACCCCAATTACTGTTTTTTCTTTTTTGGCATAGGGTGTAGGAACAGTTGTGTCTGGGACGACACTGAGAGGCCTAATCAAGCTAAATGACACCCTGCTGCTGGGGCCAGATCCCCTTGGCAACTTCCTACCTATTGCTGTCAAATCCATCCACCGGAAGAGAATGCCTGTCAAGGAAGTGCGGGGAGGCCAGACTGCCTCCTTTGCTTTGAAAAAGGTGAGATAATCTGCTCTAGACTCCCAGAACAGGAACCACCCTCCTAATTTTAGAGTGCTCTTGGAGTTCAGCTGCAATCAGACTGCTTCTGCAAACCTCAGATCCCTCATTTCACAGCGCATTAGAATCCCATAGAACCTCTGTGGGTCCTATGTCCCGGTTGCTCCACCTGACAGCTGCCAGGTAATAGCAGTGGGATCCAAGGTAATGAGGAATAGTGTTGGAGATGTGTAACAAAGCGGAGGCATTGCAAGAAAAGTCTCCTCTTGTGCTGCAACTGCATTACTGGCCCAGGCAGGGTATTTACACTATTCCTCTCAACCTGTAGGACCAGCTGCATGATTTTGGGGTTTAAAAATTAGCAACATTTGATGCGATTCCTCTGGTGAAAGGTTTCTGTCAATAGAAGCTGCACTGATTTTAAGGGGATCTAGTGTAAGCTGTACCAAACTTCATGTGTTCAGTCTTACCAGTTTGTGTTAACAGACATCATGCTTTTGGAGAGATCATCTGCTTGGGTAATGTGCAGCCAGGATGTATGTTTTGCTTTTAAAGGATCAGTGAGCTAAAACTTCTGTGTCAGTGTCCAGCATTCCCAGCACTCTAACTAAAGCTTCCTTAGAAAGTTCAGCTGCAACCTTTTTGATTTTTGCAACCTTTGCATAACATCATTACATACTACTAAACAGCTCCGGCTGTGCATTTTGGTGAGCACGAGTTAATATCTGTGAAATCCCTTAGGATCCTTCTGGATGCAGTCAGCCAGAGAAGCAAATTTCTTCCCTGGAGAATTACGCTAAGGTTTTTTGTGTGTCTGCTTTTCAGATCAAGCGTTCTTCCATCCGGAAAGGCATGGTAATGGTGTCACCCCGCCTGAATCCACAAGCATCGTGGGAGTTTGAAGCAGAGATTCTGGTGCTCCATCACCCCACCACCATCAGCCCACGATATCAGGCCATGGGTATGTGTCTCAGTGTTGTCTTGTCTTTGTTTCCCAGTGATAACAGTTTATATCAGCTCTAGCCTGAGGTCATTTTTCTCCTGGTGGCTGTGTCAGCCTGAATACAAGCCATAGTTCCTGGTTTGGCCTTTCCCAGCAATGCATTAGAGAGAGGGGAGGGAGCTGACGGAGCGTGGCGAAGGCTGTAGGTAAAAAGGAGATGTGTGACTCCAAGTGTACTTGGAGCCTGCCTGAGCCAGACCTCCATGGTGCAAAGATTCTTCAGCTTCAGATGCTGACTGAGAGACTCATTTTAGGTCCTGCCCTCTAACCTGGCTGCTTGGCATGTAGGATTCTGTTGAGGATGCTTCAGGAAAGTCTCTGTTTGAAGGCAACTGTTCTAGCTTGTACGTGTTTTCTTTCTGAGGACTGAACAAAGGCAGCCGTGTGACCTGTATAGTCTTTGGTACACAGTAGATTTTTACATTCCAGACCCAGCGCTGTTAGCTGTAGGGTAGCAAGAGCTGCCTTAGATGTCTGTCTGAAGCTTATTCCACTAATGGCACTGGCTGTTGAAAGCCTTTGTGCTTTACATTCACAGTGCATTGTGGCAGCATCCGTCAGACGGCCACGATTCTCAGCATGGACAAGGACTGCCTGCGGACAGGGGACAAAGCCACAGTGCACTTTCGCTTCATCAAAACACCAGAATATTTGCATATAGACCAGCGTCTGGTCTTTCGTGAAGGCCGCACCAAAGCTGTGGGTACCATCACTAAGGTAAAGGCTGAAGAGTCTGACTTTTTTTTGCCCACTAGCTAGTTTTGGTGCTGAGAAGCCAGCAGGAGAATCCGGATAGCTCTGGAAAATTGGGGGAAGAGGCCGTCCTTCAATCACAGATGTCAGCCCTGACATGGGTTGCAGATGACCAATGTGCTTTGTTGTGTGGTGGGTCTTAGCTGGTGTGAATGAGGGAACGCGAAAGCAGGGGCTGAGCCGGATGCCTCTGGTTCTTACAGCTTGGTCTCTTTTTGACAGCTTGTAGCTGGTCCCTTTGAGTCATGTTGTGGAGGGCTGAATGTCACCTCAGCTGAGTGGCCCTTTTCACCCTGTAAGGGTTCTTGAGGGCGGTGCTGGGGCCTAGATTTCTTTGAACAGCTGCTGCTGCATTCTTCTCCCAATGACTGTTGGTATCAGTTCTCTCAAAGCTTTTTGTTTAAGAGCAGCATTGAACCTTGCCATATTGGCCTAGCTATTTTAATGCTGATTTTGACCTCTCTCTTTGTAATTTGCAGTTACTCCAGACCACCAATAATTCGCCAATGAACTCCAAGCCACAGCAGATCAAGATGCAGTCAACCAAGAAGGGAGCCGTTACGAAACGAGAGGATGGCATTCCCCCAGCTGGGATGGCAGCTGGAGGCCCACCAGCTGGGGATGAGGCCCCCTCAACAGCCGCAGCACCACTGACACCTACTGCCCTGCAACCATTGGTAAGTGAGGAAAATATCATGTCTGTCCTAGCTGTTTGCATCCTGGTTTTATCTGTTTGAGGAAGGGCACTCTAAAGCACAGGCATTATCCCCTCATACCCTTGAACTCACCTTGGGACTCAATGTGCAATAGAAATAAATAGAAATATAAGTAGTCTCACAGCAGAAATCAGAATTCTCTGATGATTGGATGACTCCTCAGGGCTGACCTTTCAGCAGCTAGCAGCTTAGGGTCCTGGGACAATTCGGGCTGGGCTTCAGGAACTGTCTAGTCTAACCTCCTGCTCTAAGTAGGGTTGGACTTCAGGAAGTGTCTAGTCTAGCCTCCTGCTCTAAGTAGGATTAGCTATGAGGTCAGACCAGGTTGCTCAGGGTTTTATCCAGTCATGTCTTGAAAACCTCCAAGGAGGAAGACTGCACAACCTCCCTTGGCAACCTGTTTCACTACTTGACTGCGCTCACGGTGAAGAAGCGTCTCCGTATACCCAGTAGCTGAACTAGTGAAACATCTAACCACCAGTCACAGAATGGGTCTCTGCTGTCTGAACGAGACGTAGAACATCCCTACGCTAGAGAAATTACAACCTAAGTAATAGTATCAGACACAGGTCATCTGTCCTGTCAAGGAAGGAGGATGGAGACATCCAAGGAGGAGGAAAGGCTTAGCTCTTTCAAGAGAAATTTATCCAGGTTGTTTTGCTGGTTAGGCCTTCTCAGCTCAGCTTGTCTGAGAAGGATACCTAGCCTTTCTGGGCTGAAAGGAATGGAAACTCAATTATAACTGCAGGCTCGGGGAGCTATTTATCAGCTTTATTACATGGGTCTTCTCCTTTTAGTGTACTTATCTAGTAAGCGAAAGGTTCAGGAACTGACTCTGTCAAGAGACATGGTCAGTGTTCCCCCCTCTTAATTTTAGCTGTCTTAGTTGTCATTGGTCAAATCTTGCCCTCTTGAGCCAGGCTGGCTGCTGAAAGAGAGCCCTCTGGCAGGGGTTTTCTCCCTTTGCATATGCCTGTGGCTTCTTACTGATCCCCCATCTCCTCCTTGTCTTGTTGTAGCACCACTGTGGTTCTAAGTAGTGCTCCCAGCTTGCTCTTTGTTTCATCCCTCCCCCTGAGAGTTTGTGGTGCTTTTGTTCTTGCTTACCTCTGCCTCTCTCTTCTTGCTGCTTCCCCTCAGCCTGCGCTGGATGAAGAGCCCCACATCCATGAGGGCAATAAGGTATTTGGCTGCTTTAAAAGAGAACGGTGGGCTTGCTGGCCTGAGGCTGGGAACAGAGTCAGGTTAGCAAGAGAGCCTTGGTAGGGGGGCGGGGGGCTCTCCTTCCATTCTCCACAAAGCCAAGGGAGTCTGAGGCCTCGATTTCCCAGATGCCGAGCCCCATGGCACCTGCTGATTCTCATGGGAGTAAAGCGTTCAGAAAATTGGGAAATCAGGTCCTCCCCAGCTTGAAGGGCTGAACTTCATGGTGTATTTGTCTCTCCTCCTTCCTTCATGGTGTGTCTGTCTGCTTTATCTCCTTCCTGCAGTGGTAGGAAGCTGATCAGTCACAAGTGCCCTCCAGCTGTCTGGATGTGTGTGTAATCCATCTGAACTCCTGCTGTGCTCATACTCTGATTCAGAGGTCGCTGCGCGCTAAAGTGTTTCTTCTTGTTTTTCAGTCAAAAGTCGGAGGAGGAGGCCGGCGACGTGGGGGTCAGCGCCATAAAGTGAAGTCTCAGGGAGCCTGTGTGACTCCTGCCAGTGGCTGCTGAATTTCTTACTCATCCTCCCTCTGAGGAATTCCTCCCCTTCCCTTCATTTCTTATCCAAAAGATCCAGAGCAGCTTAAACCAAAACCCATCCCAGCTGACTGGCTGCAGAAGAATCGTCCCTCCTGCCTGAAGGAAGCGATGGAGAGGAGCATAATTTATAAGCTAATGAAGGTGGTAAGACACACAGAACTGAGTAACTGACACCTTCCTTCTCCCCCTATCGACACATTTTTGTACATCATGGGCTTAGTTTTTATTCTTATTAGTTTTTATTATATTTTGTGTGCATGAAGATGAGAGGAGAGTCTGGATAGAACTGTGAAGAGCCAGTTAGCTGCCTCCCTCCTCCCTCACCCCATTCTGTCCACAGGACTTGCTGCTCTCCTCCTATTTGCTGTCTCAGATCCAGGGGTTATCAAACGCCTGAAACGTCAGGCTTGCAAAGGTTAAAACACGTTGCTTGGGATGGCTCCATAGGGCATTGTTTCCTCACCACTGTGGCCCCGTGCCAGATTTGTTTCTGGATTCCCTCCATCTTAAACTATTTCTAAGTGGGTTTAATTTAATGTGGTAGTGACTGAAGTTTGAAGATGGTGAGAAAGTTCATTAATTGGAAATCTAAGAGGGAAACAAATTGGAAAGCAGTTCTTGATGTTAAGTTCAGGAACCCTGTGCTAAATATCCTTGTCAAATACATTGATAGCACTTAAGATTTTAATTAGAGACAGAATTAAATGGGCAGTCATTTGCCCATCCTGTTCCACTTCCCATCATGCTGCTTTTCCTATTGTTTGTTCAGTGCACATTGGAGCAAATCTAACCTGCTTCTCGAGGCTGCGGCAGCTCAATTGACAGTATTAAGAATATAGTGCAGGAACACTCGATCCGTCCCTTGAGCCAGAGAAAGCCTTCTCACCTCGATGGACAGAGGTCACAGGTAGTAATACACCTTTGGAACCAGGCAGACATGACCTCCCCTTGATTTTGTTTACTCCAAGATTTCCCAAATCTTCTGGAACTCACTGGCCAAACTTTGCCATGGCAGAGATAGGATTTATCTTCTCCCCTCTTGGCCAAAGAGGGCAATGATGAATTGGTACCAAACTTACAGAAGTGCTTTTAGGTTTGGAAGTACGTGGCAATTGTTCTGACTTCCCTTTTTTTTTTAATTGTATTTTTTTTAATGACAAATTCTGGCTTCTCCAGGAAGGCCCTGCAAGGATGGTCTATGAATTAACTTTATTGTTATCATGTTTTTTAACCCTGGGTTGTGCAAGTGATCAATTCCCTGCTTATTTTGATCTCTCTTCTTCTAACCCTGCCTCTTCGCTTGGCTCCGATGAGGACAGGAGTTATCCTCTGCCAGCTTGTGGTGAGCTGTGGGAGCATGGTAGCATTTTGAGGGAGGAGGTGGCATCCTCAGCAAATCGTTGCTCTCCCTGGCAGGTGCGGTCAGCCTCGGTTTCTTTGAGGGCTTCCTCCTCCAGTGAAGGACTTTTATTTTAATTAGAGGGAGACTGAAAAGTTTCTGTCCCTCCTTAGCGCGTTGTTCCTGTTTCTCTGTGGCACCTGTGTGGAGTTCATTCCAGTTCACCTTGTGATTCGAGGTAGGCTTTCAAGCTGACTGAGCGACAGCAGGCTCGGGGGGGCGGGGAGAGCGCATCTTCCCCATGCCAGCACCAGCACTCCAAGAGCACTAAGTGGCATGGGAGAGGTGAGGAACGTGGTTTGGAGACGAGGGTACTTTGCCTTAGAGACTGCAGTGGCCTGAGCATGGGTGGAAGTGGGGAGGTCAGACAGTCCTTTCCAAGCTATGTGCCTAAATACCAGCACTCTCCTGGCGAGGGAGGAACTATAGGCGGCTACAACACTAATAGCACCCGCATTGTGAAGGGGTGTGAAGTGTGGCTAAGCAGGGCACAAGGGCCTGGTTCGTTTGTCTTCTGGCCCTGTAGCAGCATCAAACTGCATCTGATTTCACTGCCCTCTGCTTCCGTGGGGAGCAGGGAGCTCCAGGTGGTTTTTCTCTTTCTCCATTCCTTGTGCTCCACATGAAGGAGACTGCCGAGACTGGAAGAGGGTTTACTTCAGTTTGTGCAAAGGAGGTGGTGTGATCTCTCTCTTGTGACCAGCATTCAAAGATCACTCAGGCTGGTGTGATCTATAAAATAAATTTTAAAAAAGTTTGTTCCAAGTTAAAGTATGTCTTGTTGCTTTTTGTCCCTCTGGAAAACCAGCAGTTGCTGCTTTAACGCCGAAAGCCAGACCAAGTGTGTTTGCCTGGCACCATGCTCCTTTGCTGGCTATGAGAGGAGGCTGCATTCGTAGTGATGGCAGGGGAGGGCATGCCGTGCCGCAGGAGAGCTGCCGCTGAGCCTCTGCACAGCCCCCACAGCTTTTACTCTGCCTAAGATTTAGTGCTTCTTGGTGGCAGAGTGGTGAAATGAGAATGCTTGCATGGTGTGAGCTATGCTATATGAGATGCCTATGTGTGTGTCTGAAGAGCTGCTATAGCAAATAATTTCGATCCACCTCTGTCGGAGACACTTTGCTAGAGGATGCAATTTTAGCACAGCACTTCCACTGCCTGCATAAGCTTGTGCTTCCCTGGATCCTTGCAGCGATTTGCACCTCACCTGTTTCTGTAAATACAGTGGGACTCTCCAGGGCTTGGAATGGGCTTTTTCCTGCCTCCTCGGTTGATCTCAGAGGTTCACACAGGCTTTTCCTGCCCTGCACGGCCCTTTCCTAACACAGGTAAGTGTTGGGCTAGGAGCTGGTGGTAGCTGGAGCAAAGGCCCACCCAGCCCCTCTACTCCTGATGTATCAGGAACTATGGACACCTGCAGGGAATGGAGATGCTGCTGGAGTTGTGCTCACCCCTCTGCTCATGTCTGTGCTTGAGCCCTTGGTCCTGAGCACCCAATACCCCATCCTTTCCCATTTGTTGTCCATATCAGTTTGTCCCCCTCCCCATTTTTCTGTATCCCTCCCCCAGCTGGGACACTGATGTGCCCAGCATCCCTCCCCCAGCGAGAACCCATGAGGGCAGATCCAGGGCCAGGAGAGAACAAGCTTTGCCCTAGGGTGGCCCTCTGCAAGGAGCTGCATGGGCGCTCCTCAACACAAGCCTGCCTCCAGCCCATCCTGGTTAAGCAGACACTCAAGCTCAAGCCAGTCCAATTTCTCTTTTTTCAGCCTTTTTTTATGCTCTATGTTAACTTCCTCATGCTGAGGACAATTAAATATTTCCTTTCTACTTGCTCTTAGCTGCCTGCTGAGTAATTTACAGCCCATGTTAAGGGAAAGAGAGTAACCTGCAGCTACCCTTAATTGTGGTTTGTGTCAGGCTTTGTCCTTGCCCTCCCTGCTGCCCCAACCTCATTTGCCACTCCTCAGGGCCAAGCCAGGCTCTGCTCATACCCATGATGGACTGATACAGAGGAAGGGCTTGGAGGTCACTGTGGGTTGGACTAAGCACACACGCATGGTCTGTCACAGACTTAGACTACTAGAAGTCATCAAAGTCCCAAGGAAGTGGAGTTTTAAGAGTAAGTCTTGTTTTCATTGTTGCTCCAAGCAGTTTTTGCATCCCAGAGCCTGCTCAATGATAAGGTGAAAACTGCTGACCCTAGAGTTAGTATGTCAGGCTGGAAAACAAGGATTGGCTATGAGAATCCAAAAAAGAAGAGCTACAAGAATAGCTTTGTCTATCTGCTAGCTGTCCATCACTCCCACCAGCAAATTCACCTGCAAGAGACCCAGAACAGTCACAGCAGTTTTGATATAATTTATTTGTCTTGTTGTTTTTTTTTTTCTTGCATAGGCATAAATTACAACCTGTTGATGAAAAAATAAAATGAACAAAACAGTGCAGCATTTGCAACAGGCTACAGCATCAAGTACAAACTCGTCTCCTGCCTGTAACCATCTGTTTCTGCAGGGCTAATTCATAACACGTGTGTAGGGCAAACCGGGAAGGGGGGAGAATAGAGGAGGGAAACCGAGTAAATGGGGGAAATCTGCTGTGACAGCTGTTTTGCATTTCTCCTGCCTCACTAGGCTCATCTTCTGCATCGGCACTAGGATTAAATACCCCTGGGCAGAGATGCAGCATGCCTTCCTGGGGATCCTCACAGAGCTGGCATGGTCTGTGCACTGTGCCCTAGAGAAGAGTGTAAACCCCCAGGGTGGCCTCTTACTGGTGTCTCCAGGGGGTTTTACCTCGAAACAGCACAGACTTTCATCTCCAAAGGACAGGGCAAGCTTACCCTGCAAAGCCAAATGCTCCCTGCCCCATAGCCAGTGGTTAATGCTCCCTTGGAAGGACTAGTCCAACTCCATTCTCAGGGAAAGAGGTCCCCTTTTCCTACCTCTCACCAGCGTGCCTGATTTAAGACAAGATCATTTTTGTCCACCCTGACAGCCCAAACCAGAGACCAGGGAGCCAGAAGGGACATAAGAAAAGGGGTTTTCCAGCCCCATGGTTACAGCATTTCCTCCAGCAGCCAGAGAACCCCTGGGGAAGGGGGAAAGCTTCATCTCTGCTGTCTCTTTATCATTCAGTTGAATACAGGAGCTGCTCTGCCAAGCCCGGGACAGGTCTAGGCATTCATAAAAGCACAACTCCATGTGCACAGGGCACTCACGGACATGACTCCAAGGCAAGCGGGCAGCTGTAGACAAGTTTAAAATAACTTTGGCTGTGGATGCCAAGAATTAAGACTATGCTCAATATAGGAGAGAATCTGTCGTCACTGGATCTGGCTGCGGGTCTGCTTTCTCCCAGCAGCAGGGCCTCCCAGCTCTGCAGGGGGCTCCACGGGGTAATTTTAAACCTGTTGGAGATGGGGCTGTGCCCTCTGGGCTCACTTCCCTTGCTTGGAGTGAGGAGACCCCTCCAGAAGGGACATGCTGCCATCATCCTCATCCCCTCTGGCTGGCACAAGGGGGTCAGGGCTCAGTGCCTCTGCCTGACACATGTCAGGTCATGCTGAAGGGAGACACTTCTTCAGCCCTTTCCCCTCTATGCTCCTCGCCCTACAATGCTTCAAGTAGAGAAGACCAGAGTGGGAATCAATTCATGGTGCTCCCCTAGTGCTTGTGGTGCCAGGGGAAGGATGATGCCAGCATCAGACAGGGCTGAAATGCTAAACATGAGCCCTTTAGCTTTTCTTTCAATGAAACACAAGACAAATACGGAGGCTATAAACACCATCCAAGAACATAAGCCAAACTAAGCGTGATGCAGGCAGCCGGGAGGTGGAGTGGCCAGATGGCCCTGGCACTCATCAGCCTGGGGAAGGTCCCCATGCATCCACTGCAAGCAGAACTCCCCATCCTGCTCTGGCTCAGTCCTCTGCAGCCAGGGCTCAGGGAACCGAGCAATGCCAGTGAGGAGAAAGTAGGAGGGAAAGGGAGCCCTTCCAAGAGAAAGGAGGTCAGCCTGCACCAGCCATCTGCCAGTGGGGACCAGGAGGGGACAGAGGCAGCCCTAAACACCGCAGGTGGGGGGAGGCCCCGTTGCTCCCCAAGGTACAGAGGCGTGCTGGCACCTGCAAGCCCTGGGGATTATACCACCTCCCACCCAAGAGACCACCGAGGCACAGAGTCGTGCGGAGCACTGGGGCAGCAACTCCCGTTCACTCCGAACAGTCGCCTATATACAGATGCAGCCATGGGCGAGAGGCCCCAGCCAAGCATTGCAGTCTTGGAAGACATCTCCAGAGCAAGGAGGGCAGGAGTGCCTCTGGCACCCCACCGAGCAGCAGTCCACAGAGGACCTTGTCTCCCAGGTCCAGCTACCAAGCCACCAACAACCCTTATTTTAAACAGCTCTGCTCATCTTATTCTAGCTTATCCTACTGCACGCGCTATCCTCCTACTAAACAAAGCTCTAGCCCTCTCTGCAGCTAAGCCACGCGCTGGAGCAGCACCACATAGCATTCTCTGGTTAAGTAGAAATTGCATGGAAAAAGTCTTTTTTCCTTTGTTGCTACAGAAAAAAAAAAAAAAGTCCCCAACACCCCAACTGGAAAAAAACCCCCCCCCCCATCCCCCTTAAAAAAAAAAAAAAAAAAAAAAAAAAAAAGAAACACCACAAAAACAAACCACAGAACAAACCCAAAAGGGGAAGCAGGCAACAGGAATTTTCAATAGCATCATCAAGCTTAACATCAGGGAGCCCACCAGCCAGGGGGGCCAATGGCATCGCCAAGACCCAACGCAGCCACCAGCGGCAGGAGGGCTCAAGCAGACAGACA
This sequence comes from Fregata magnificens, assembly GCA_013389945.1. Lineage (NCBI taxonomy): Eukaryota > Metazoa > Chordata > Aves > Suliformes > Fregatidae > Fregata > Fregata magnificens. Next base: position 145,120 of record WAAD01009582.1, read on the forward strand.
GCAGCACCGGGGTGGGCTCTGCCACCAACGTGTGCCAAATTTCTCCCCTCCTGCTGCCCCAAACCGTTAGTTTTATGTTAATACTTCATTAATACTGTCTTATTTCCCCTCTGCCAGCCCAGCATTGGAGGTCTGGAGATCTTTACCTCAACCAATGCCAAGGCAGGAGAAACGACCCTGCGTGGAGGGGAGAGACTTGGTGGCCGTGACCGGTGGCTCCCACCTACTCCGGCAGCACCGAGCCGGTCACCGCAGTCCCGTGTGCTGTCACGCCCAAGCCCGCGTGAAGCACGTTGCAAAATTACATACCCCCTTCCCAAGCCCCAGCAACGCTAGGCGTGCCATCAGAAAGGAGCAGGGCAATAGGGACGAGGGGCTGCGCAGACCCGATAAAAAATTAGCTTAAAAAGTTAAAATGTCCAATACGCATTGAGAACAAGCCAGGCTGCGCTAGGACCCACGTGGGATGCTCTTGCCTCGCCACCTCGGTCCTTGGAAGAGTGAAAGCCTCACCCCTTAAACACCAGCTCTTCTCCTCCCCCGAGGGGAGCAGCTTCCCAGGGCGGCTGCTGGCGCATCCCAGGATTTCTATGTGCGAAGCAGCGAACCAGACGAATCCCCTCCTGCTGTCAGCCCAGCAGCATCCTCATCCCGCGCGGGAGCCAGGGGTCAGTGCGCTGGTTCCCCGTGCACGCGGAAGCGGTAGATGCAGGTGTATTCAGGGTGTCCCCAATTACTCAGCACCCGGAGCTCCACCAGCTGGTACGTGCCCACAGCATCACCCTTGGGGAGAGGGGGAAGGAAAAACCTGAGCCCTTGAGAGCTCTTGAGGGCTCAGAGACCCCAGGAGCCCTGTTTTCTTCTTGGAGTCGGGTGCTCTGAGGGCAAAGCACTTCTTACCTCCAAGTAAAACGTTTGGATGGGATCGCCATCATGGTTGTAGGTGAACTGCCCAAGGAGAAGGCCCTCCTCCTCTCCCTCCTCCTTCAAGCCCTATGGAGGGGCAGGGAGGCAGAAAGGGAGAACCGGGGGTGATCAGAGAGGGAGAACCGGAGGCGATGAGCACACCCGGGGCGGAAGAGGGAGACAGAGACACAAGCGCACTTGGCCCCCACTCCTGCTCTTCCAGGCCAAAACAGACAAATGGGGACAGGGGCCAGCGGGGAGGGATGGGGGAGAAGACCGAGAGTTACACCTACTCAATCCCCTCTCTCCCACTGTCCCCCAAAACCCTTCCTGAAGCCTAGTGCTCCCTCTTCTCCCCCCCCAGTACTGCTTCTTCCTCCTCTTCAGGATAAGACCAACCCCCCCGAGCACCCCACAGCCAGGTATGGGGCTCACTAGCCCTCCCCTCCCACACCCTCCACCATGGCACCCTCCCCCCGTGTCCCCCCGCTCCTCCCTCGGGTCCGGGCGAGGGCACTCACATAGACAGCAAAGTCCTTGGGGGCACTGGGGATGGTCCCCTGGGGCGAGAGGGCTTTCGGGATGTGCTCCAGCGTCACAGCCGTGGGGCGGATGATGCCAGAGAGGCGGATGACAGCAAAGCCCTGGGACCCGCGAAACGCCCAGCAGTTCCCGGGGTTGACGTCTGGCTACGAGTGTGGGAGCGAGACACCAGCAAGGTTATCACCATCAGTGCCATTTTCTGCCCCTGACATCAGCCTGGCCATTTGCTTGGAGCAACAGCGAGAGCCCAATAAAACCTACCAAGCCCACACGAGAACCATCCCATCCCGTCCCTGTCCTCGGTGGGGTCTCGCCCCAAGAGTGCCCACCTGCAGGATGACACGGGGAGACTGTGAGTGGTACCACAGGGGGATGCCAAACAAGCTCAGCAGTGCCGTCCGTGTCTCGTAGGTCTCCGAGCAGCGGGTGTTGATGACGCTGGCCCCTGGGGCAGAGAGGGGATGGCAGCGGGTAAGCCCCCCAGGATGGCTGGCTTGTCCCAGGGAGGGTGAGAGCCCCCCACCACCTACCTGCTGACTCCAAGGCGTAGTCGACCATCCCCACACGGTCCTCGCTGTAGCGCTTCAGGGCTTGACCCACGATGAGATGCACTTGCTGCGGTGGGAACAGAGGGCACATGAGGGGTGAAGGGCTGGGGCGGGCATCCTGTCCCCAACCCGCCTCCACCCTGTGGGGACAGAGAGGGCGCAAGGACCTTCCCACAAAACAGCCGGGGGATGAATCACCGTGGCAAAAACGAGAGGACACGCATTTGGCTGGGAAGCTTTGTTAGAGGTTGCTAAAAATACCCCAGATGAAAGGAACTGTGCAATGAAGGGGCAGCACCCAGGCATGCTGGGCTCGCCCATCCCACCCTGAAAGAGGGGCTGGCCCCGGGGGAGGAGGGTTATCTCCCAGCGGGTACCAGACACAACCTGGCAGCCCACCCAGTCTGCCCCAGCATTATCTGCTGGTCCCTCCTGCCCCGTCCTCTAGGATTGATGGAAGCTCCCCCCATCCAGAAAAGGGGGAGCTGGCCGGAGCATCCTTCTGGAGCCAAAGCCAGCCCCAGGAGCTGGGACCCTGCAGCACCACTGTGGGTCTAAACTTCATGGCGTGCACGAAGCTGGCACAGGCTGCGGGGACTGCTAATCCTAGCTTGATCCCTCCCTCCACCACCTCCGCAGGGAATTGCCAACAACTCTCTCCAAAGCAAGCAGGCTCATTTTTTCCCTTGGTGTCATTCTGCTGAAATGCTTTGCTCCAAATGACTCGGCAGTGCTGCTGAAGGACGGGGGTAAGCAAGATGCTCAACTCGCGGAAACCTTGCTGGCACCTGCCCCACCTTCTGGGTGAAACATGCATGAGCAGAAACTTGGATCTTAAGACAGCAAGAGCCTCACAGGCGTGCAGATATCGCCACCTGTGACCCCTTCCAAGGCAGGGCACAGACACAGCCCAGGGGAGGCTGGTGGCAGAGAAGGGACGGAGGAGTTTCAGGGATGCCCTTGCCAGGTGGGATGCAAGCCCAGGATCGATGCCCCAGCTGTAAGGGCTGTCCCCACGGCTCTGCCATCTGCCAGCCCCCCGCACACACACACACACACAAAATGGGGTACAGCCACCAATTCCACACCTGTGGTCACCATCATATCCCTGGGGCTCAGGCCAGCACTCACCTCCTCTGTCACTCCCGCAGTCCCCCCTTGCCGCAGGGCTACTCCGATACCGGCCTGAGCATCCCGTGCCGACAGCCTCCGGTCCTCCAAGACTTTGGCCAGAATCTTGCGCTCCAGGGCCTGGAGCTCTGCTTGCAAGTCTTCCCGCTGGAGGACGAGGCCAGCGGCGCCATCCCGCCGGGACTGCGACAGGAACTGACTGACCCATGCGGGGAACTGCGCTTCCACCTGAAACGGTGGGGACAGAGCTCAGCCCCGGGGCAGGGAACCTCGCACCTCCCTCGGCCAAACAGGGTGGGGACCGGGGACTCACGTCAGCCCGCACCGCCTTCAGCTGCTCCAGCATCCCCTCCACGTGCTTCCCCATCACCTCCTGGTCTGACTTGAGGCCTGCCAGCTCCCTCCTCAGCACTGCCACCTCCTGCTCCAGCTTGCCCACCTCCTGCTGGAAGCTCCCTCGCAGGCCCTCTTGTGCCGAGCTGTGCCGAGAGAAAGGCAGAAAGAACCTTGCGCTGACAGTCCTAGCTCCCCTCTGCAAACGGAGGGACGAGGTTCATCCCCATCGCCTACGCTCAACCCCATCTCCAGCCCCAAATGGTTTTAATTCCTGTGGCAATGACCTCTTCCACTGCATCCCATGGGAAAGCATCCCCAGCTCACCCCTCAGCTGAAGGGCCACATTTCCCGTGGTGATGCAAAATGATGGTGCCGAAGGTCATTTGCTGCAATAGCCCTTTGAGCCCTGCTGCCAGCCAGAACACTTTCTTGCCAACATACTCATATATCTGTCCCTCCCTCCTCCCCAAGACTGTACCTTTCAACCTCTCCTTTGCCCCGAGCAAACCAGACCTGGGAACCCCTCTCCTAAGCCTCGCTGTGGGGATTTCACCCTGCTACCTGCCTGCCCCTAACAGGGCAGCAGCTCTGCCCGGACAGCCAGCGTTACCTCTGCCACTCCGAGTTCAGCTCCAGCAAGCGTGCCTCCATCTCCTGCCAGGAGAAGGGGAAGGGGTGAGACCTGTGACGCCAGCAGTGAGGATGCCCTGCCTGGGTACTACCACACGCTCGTCCCCTTACCTGAGAGGCTTGTGCCATCTTCCCCAGGCGCCCATCTAAATCCCTCTGCACCTGGGCTCGGAGGGCATCCAGCTCACCCTGCAGGGTGAGGAACATGGGGGGGAACATCAGAGCCCGGCCCCGTGTGCCCCCCATCTCCCCACGTGCCCCCCGCGCCCCTCACCTGGAGGTGACTGGTCACGTCTGTGCGGAGATGCTCCTTCAGTCCTGCATCCCGGCGGCTCATCAGCCCCTCCAGCAGTGCCAGGACATCCCCTGGGGGTGGCTCTCCCCCTGCTGCCACCACTGCCGCCCCCCGCCGCAGCTCCCACCGTGACACCTCAGCCTCCAGCGCCTGGAAGCGCTTCTCCAGGGCCTGGAAGCGAGCCAGGAGCCGGTGCTCCCCCTGCAGCCCCTGCCACAGCAAAGACAGGGCATGATGCAGCCCCCCATGGAGGTGCGGACCCCCCCAGGGGGCCATAGGGGCCCCAGAGTCAGTGACACCTTATTTATCTGCTGCTTCCCAGGAGACGGCAGATGTTCCCCCTGCTCTATCCCTGGGACACCCCAAGAGTGAGATGGCCACAAGCTGGGGGAGCCATTTCCACCAGCGTGGAGCCATCATCTGCCCCATTCTCCACCGTTTTCCCATCCCCTGGAAGGGCTCGTTCAGCCATGGACCACACTGTCCTGGCTCTCCCTGAAAGGCACCCACCCCACCTGGGCCACTGCTGCACCTCTGCCAAGGCTTACCTGGTCTAGTGCGGTCAGGTCCCCTGCCCCACGCACATCGGAGGAGGAAAGCTTTCCAGCTCCCCACCACGGGAAGGGGGGGAGGCTGAGTGTCGACAGCCCGTACGGGTAGAAGTACCAAGCTCCTGGGCATGCAGGAGGACAAGATGGTTAAAACAGCAAGCCAGTAATGGACCACAGCGGGGGACAGGGCGGACGTGCAGAGGCTCAGCCATCAGCATCACCTGGGGTTACCAGGAGGCCCCAGCACAGGAGTGCAAAGGCACCAGGGTACCAGGAGCCACAGGCACTGAGCTCGGGGCCAGCCCATCCCATCCCCCAGGTACGGCAGCGGGATGCTCTGCACTGCCCCAGACCTCAGGGCAACAGATCGAGGCAGGCCAACTCACCATAGGCAGCAGCAGCAAGGAGCAGGAGGAGCAGCAGCAGAAGCAGGGACCTCTTCAGCCACAGGTAGCGCCTGGAGCACGGAGAAGAAAGAGGCGCCTGTAGGACTGCAGCCACCTTCCCCCACCGCAGCGCTCCTCTGGATGGTAGCCAGAGGGAAAGCAAAGCCCAGCCGGGCTTCGGCACAAGACACCCACCCCACACGTGCCGGGCTCTGTGGGGCGACCCTCCCTGGGGTCCTGTGGGTTTTCCCCACACCTCCCGCATCCCAGTGTTCCGCCACCACACTCACCTAGAGAAGGGGATGCTGCCCAGGTGGGGAGCCGTGCCGGTGAGGTGGTGCCAGGCAGCTGCCAGCCCCGAGAACAGCCACCCCACGAACCGAACTGCCAGGAGAGAAACTGAGCCTCAGGCAGGGTCCCAGCAGAGATGTTCCCTCCGTCCCCAAGGATGCTCCCACAGGGGAATAAAACCCCTCCACCCGATCAGGGAACAAGCACACACAGCACATGGGGAGCGGAGACGCTGGCAGGGAAGAAAGGTGCTGCTAGAAACCCCCCCCACCAGCCCTCCACTCACCCGGGGAGGTGAGCACCTGCCAGAGGAAGGAGCCCACTCGGGACGCTGCGGTCCTCAGCCCCGACTCGGAGCTACTCTGGCCTGAGTAAAGGTGACCTGGAAAGGAAGAAGCAAGGCAGTAAGTCACCAAACGGAGCCTGCATCCTTCGCCCATGGTGAAGGCTTCGCACGGGGGTGGCATGCAGGGGGGGCTGGCAGCACCCTGGGCACAGCCAGGCCTTGGGCTGGTCCCCTTGGGGACGTCTCCTGCAGCATCCCTGCCACCACAGAGAGGCCGGTGCATCCCTACCAGCATAGTCGTCTTCCGAGGAGTACCCAGACGAAGAGGCGTAGGTGTCGTACGTCTTGCTCTCCAGCAACCCGTTGATCTTACTGGACTCGGTGTCCCCTGTGCCTCTTCTCCTCCTGGTGGAGAGCTCCCCACCTTTCCCCAAAACACAGAGGCCCCCTGAGAAACCACCCACCCCAAGCCCCACAGGGGGCAACCCCATCAGCCAGCCTGGGGGACTGCCCCAACACCCCCCCGGTGCCCAGAGACGTCCCCAGCTACCACGGGAGAGAGGGAGGGCTCACCCCAGTACGTGCTGCTGTCCAGGGCATCGTCCAGCACGGAGCTGCCCAGGGCGGCGAGGCCCCGGCTGCCCCCCAGGTAGGACTCGCTCATCAGGGACTCACTGTAGTAGGAGGTTTGGGTGCTGGGGGCAGGAGAGAGGCGCTTCGTGCTGCTTGATTTCCTCCTGATCGTCCTGCCGGGGGCAAGAACGGGCTCATCAGGCGCGCGTGGTTGGGGAGCGGGGTGGGGGTGCGCGTCACAGCGTACCCGTGGGGGAGAAATGGGGAATTTACCCAATCCCTCAGCCGGCATCGCTTCCCCCCGCCACCCCCCGCCGTACCAGATGGCGGCAGGTTTCAGAGGGTGCAACCGCTGCTTTGCGAAAGGCCCTGCCGCCTGTCCCCAGGCAGCTGCCGGCACCACTTCCGCTCACACCGCTGCGGTTTTCCGGCCCGGCGCTCGCAGCGCACCTCCCTCCCGCCATCAAGCCGGAGGCGGCCACGGCTGGGAGGAGGCACGCAGGAGGCACGCAGCCGCCCACGGCGGCCTCCTGTGCCGGGGNGCCAGCGCCGAGGTGGCCGGCAGCCATGCCGAAACGCCACAAGCTGGCCGTCACGCTCCCTTCTGCGGGCTGCCCTGATGGCCCACCCCGGGGAAGGCGGTGGGTCCGTGCTGTGGGATAAAGTGCCCTGGCCACATTTGGGAGGGGGGAGGGGGATCCCCCTCACCCCTGCACCCCACTAACCTGCCGGTGCTCTCTTTGAAGGGGAGCTGCTGGCCCCCCAGCAGGGAGCTGCTGCTGGTCGTGGCATCCTCGTCCCCGGGGTAGAAGCGGGTGGTGACGAGGCGCTGGCTGCGGCGGGACATGGCAGCGACACGGCGGGGGGGGGGTCACACTTCACCCTGGGGGGCCGGGGGAGAGAGGAGGCTGTGAGTGGGAGGGGACCCACCCGGAGGGACCCCACCCCTGCAGCAGGGGTCCCGGCACACACCCACACCCCCTCCCGTGCAGGCGGCCGGGGGTGCTCCGAGCCCGCCCGGCCGGGATGCAGCCGCCTCCCCTTACAGGGTTATACACCCCCCCTCTCCCCTCCCACGGGCCACC
>WAAD01009582.1:153140-169225 GCA_013389945.1 Fregata magnificens
AAGGGCCGCAGGCAGCCCACGCAAGGGCAGGCCCCTCGGGCAGGTCCCGTGGGTGATGCCAGCCCAAAATGTGGGCTCCCAGGTGGGGGGTTGTACCCCGGCCCCAGGTTTTGCTGGGGAGGCCGGTTTGGAGCTCTGGTGGGGTGGGAAATAGCCGGCACCCCCATGCACCAGCCGGCACGACGGCACAGCCAAACCCGTCCCCGCGGCAAAGGCTGCTCCGCTTGACGCCCGTGTGCCCACGCCACCTCGACCGGGCAGGCGGGTTCTGCTGCTCCTGGGGCCCGTGGCCTCAGACACCCTGTTACCATCCCTCTCCCCCCACGGGCAGCCGGGCCGGCTCGGCAGCGGGGTGCGAGCCAAACCTGGCTGCTGCCGTGGGACCTTGAACACGCGGCGGCACAGCCGGGGACCTTGTGCAAACTCGCTGGGCTGAGAAAACAGCCGCCCTCCCACGCCCCGGGTTCTAAATCTGACGGCGCCTCGGAAAAAGATTTGCCTGCGGGAGCTGGGCAAGTAGGGGGAACCGGCCGCCTGTGTCCGGAGACGGTTGTGGGGCCGCGTCGGTGGGGCACGGGGCAGGAACGGCCCTGCCAGCTTTGGGTATGGCAGCAAAAAGGCATTTATTGAAGGGTTAAAAAATATGAAGCCAGCAGAAGGGGAGTAACCTGTTGCAAAACAGCCCCGAAACCTTTTCCTCCCCATGCCGGGGTTTGGTGCACAAGCCAGGGCAGAAGCAGGAGGACGTGCCGCCAGCGTCGGGGGGGCACACCGCAACAAACCCCGATTCAGAGTCCCCAGCCCCGTTGTGTAACGCGGACAGATCCTCTTTGTCTCCCTTTTTTTTTTTTTTCTCCCCTCCTTTTCAAGCCCATTTTTTGTTCCAGCCTAAATCTCCGCCTGGCTTTTCCAGGGCAGCTCCGTCTCCCACTGTGCCAGCTGCCCTTTTTCACCCTTTCCTGCGGCTTCCCATCGCTCCACGGGTGACCGGCCGGGCCGGAGGACATCTCTCCTCCCAGGTGGCACCTTTATTTCTGGCCATGCTGATGCCAACCCGGTGCCCCGTGCCCCAATAGAGATGGCACCTGCCCCAGCTGATGTAACCCTGCCACAGATTAACCGCCCCGGGAGGCTCAGGGGATAAGCTGGGTGCTGAGCCACCGGGCACTAAATAGGGTGCATGGCCCCGGGTCAATCCACCCCCTCCCAAATGCCACTTTTTTGGGCGGGGAGGGAGCTGGCGGCAGTTCCCATGGGATTTGGGGGGATGCTGGAGGGGGAGTGGGGCTTGTCCCCCCCTTGCTGCACCCCTGGTGCTGTGGCAGAGGTGGTGATGCCCGGTTTTTGGGTGGGTGTGGGAAGAGCGGGGGAAGAGGGGGGCAGGGATAAGCAGTGCGTGGCTGGGAGCTCGTGCCTCGGTTTCCCCACACCAGCAGTGGAGAGCCTCAGCTCTCTTTTTGGGGGTCACCAGGGCATTGCTGTGCTGGTGGGGGCGGTCAGAAGGAGCTTGCCAACTGCTCGTGTTTGGCAGCTCTTGCTGGGAAAAGGCAGGAAAAATCCCTACCCTTTCCTAAAAGGCTTTGGAGGGCTGAAGTGACACATCCAGGCATGCAAGGACAGGCCAGGGCTGGGAAAGCAGCCCCGGCAGGGGAGATCTCAGCTCGTGTCTTCTCCACCAGGTCAACCTTTTTATTTAAATACCCTCCCCATCCCGGCTATCCTTACAGCCCGCTTTCCTGGTGCATCTCGCCGTGGGCTCCGGCGCCGCCGAAAGCCGACGCTACACGGAGTCAGAGCTGCATGCCGATCACCGTATCGCCCTCGGCAGCGTGCCAAAACACCCCAACCCAGCGGGGTACCGAGCCCCCATCACACCCATGACCCCACATCATCCACCAGCACCTCGTCCCGGCGGGCCGCCCCGGCTAGGCAGCGTCCCACCGCTGCCAGCACCTTCACCAGGCGACGGTCCAGCGCCCGCAGGTGGGGCTCGGCCAGGACGGGGGCCAGGGGGTCGGTGGCCAGCGCCTCCCGCAGCAGGTCGCTCAGGCGGTAGGGCTGGGTGGCCAGCAGCTGCAGCCGCAGGTAGGTCGACTTCTTGATGCTGCCNTGCCGAAGCTGGGGGGGGGAAGCCCGCCGGCGTGTCTCAGGGTGGCATCGCCCCACGACTCAGAAGCCAACACGAGGCGCATTTTGGCAAGACCCGTGGTCTCCCCCCCACCCCTTTGCCAGAATTGCTTCCCCCCCCCGCCCCGGCTTTACCCGCGGCCGTTGTCCAGGTGGAGCAGGAAAGTGTCGTTCCCAAATTTCTCAAAGGTCTCGTAGTGGTGCCGGTCCATGTTGCCTGCGGCGGGGCAACAAATTTGCCATTGGGTGGTGGGCCGGGAGGTGGGAGCGGGACATGGAGCACCCTCCTGGTGCAAGACCAAAACCCAAAGGCTGGGGAAAACAGCTTGGGGGCACCTCTAAGGTGCCCATCTGGTGGCCGTGGCCATGGGGGGGACCCAAGCGGAGTCCCCGGGGCCTCCAGGCCCCTTCTCATCCCGGCAGCCCCGCGGAGGGACAACAGCGGCAAATGAAGCAGAAGTAACGGCAAAGGCACGGCTGGGCGACTGGGGACGAGGAGGCGGGAAGCTCTCCAAGTCAGATGATGGCGGCAGGACAGTGTGGGGAGGAAGGAGCGGCCCTGGAGATGGGAGAGGCAGCGCGAGCCCCGGGGAGCATTGCCGCCACCCCCGGCTCCCCAGGGGCTGCACGTGGGAGCTTGCCAGGAGGCGCTTCCCGTGCCCGGGGTGTTCAGCTGGGACCTCCCCGGCATCTCTCGTCCTTCGGCTTCTGCCTGGGATGTGCCCTAACGGCACAGCCCTTTGCTCTCGTTTTGGGTAAGAGCGCAGCTCTCTGCAGCCTGAGCAATGGTTTGGCCAACAAACCTCCCAGGGTGCCGTACCACGGGACACGGAGCCATTTGGGCCTCTCGGTCCCGAGGGGCCCCTGCAGCCCCCAGCACCGGCACGGTGGGGCTCACCCATAAGGAAATCGAGAACCGTCATGTCGATGAGGTCGAGGAGGCGATGGCCCCTGTCGTAGGGCGGTGTCTCTCGCACCTGAGCGCAGTAATTGGGGTTCAGCTCCCACCTGTGGGCAGAGGCCGGGGCAGGGGACAGGGCTGTGAGAGCAGCTGTGGGGCGTCCCCCTCCCGTCCCACGGCTCTGCTGCCCCATGCTCCCCGTGCCCCCCGTGCCCCGGCTCACTCAGCCTTCTTGCTCTTGTGGTAGGAGCGGCGCCAGGGGCTGCGCCAGGAGCGGCGCTTGGCTAAGGTCTTGTCGGGCAGCAGGGCGGCCATGGAGCCCTCCAGCCGGTCCGGCTTGCCGCAGAGGGCGTGCTCAGTGGAGCAGTAGTAGGAGCACTCCCCGTAGAAGCAGACGTTGCCCGCTGGCCATGGGGACAAAGCAAAGGTTGACGAAGAGCAGGAAGGCAACGAGCCTGCTACCCCCATGCAGGGTGGTCCGGCAGGCGGCCGGGTGAGGATGCCCCATGCACCGTGGCCACGTGCCACCGGCAAAGCAATGGCAAGGAAGGCCTTGAGGACAGAGGCCCATGGCAGGGGACCCGGCGGGCACTGGAGCAGTCCCCAAAGGGATGGTTTGCCCCGGTGCAGGGGGGGCCAGGGCAGGAGCAGCCGGCTCCAGGTGAGCTCCATGCGGGTGGCCGCAGGAGACGATGGACAGCATGAAAGCTCACCTGGGGAGATGAAGAAAGTCTTGGCCAGTTTCTTGTCCGTGGTGATGTCACGAATCTCCTTCGTTATATTGACCAAACGACCAGAAACTGGGGGGATTCGCCGGAAATCCAGGATCCTGAAACACAGAACTTGGAACCATTTCTTGCCAACCCCGGCTGCTTTTCACAGCAAGTTATTAAAACCGCTGCGAGACGCAGGTATCCCTTGCAACGGGGAGGAAGAGGTGGGATGAAGGAGCAGTTTCTCTGCTGCTTTGCTGTCATGGGAGGGCAGAGTTGGATGCAGAGGTTGCGCTCACCTGTCCAGGTGGAAGGCTGCAATCTCTGCGTTGTGCCGCTCAAAGTCCGAGAAGTAGAAGAAGTCGATGGGGGTCTCTTGGTCCCGGGTCTGCCTGGGAGGAGAGGGGAAGGTGGGGGTGATGGCCATGGATGGGGTCACCCTGAGCATGGGCTTGGCTCCAAACCACCCCTCACCTTGTGTCCCTGGAGCCGCTGGAGACACAGCCAGACGCAGTCTCCTCCAGTCGCTCCCTGCTGGGTGGTGCGGCCCCAAACCCCCCAGCCAGGCTGCCACGCACCCCCTTGCTCCCAACTCAAGGGCTGGGAAGCCCTCATGGACTGGAGGGTCCTCGATGGTCCTCATGGACCATCTTCTTCTTTCCACCACTGGAGGTCACTACCCCATCACAAGCTGTGCCCAGCCTGCCGCAAGCACCACCAGGGAACGCGAGGGGAAGGGGACCATCCCGCTTGCCTCAGTTTTGGCGTGAGGGGGCTGAAGCGAGGCAGCACATGAAGCATTTCTCCGTTTCTCCCTCCGTGATCTCCTCTGGCTGCTCCTCGCCACCTAACGGGACCGTGCGGGTGGGGTATGGGGCTGCCCCTGGCTCTACTCACTTCATGGGCTTGAAGAGGGCCTGCCCGTAATTCGGGAACGTCATGATGAGCTTGAGCTGAGTCCCACCAGACTTCTGGACTGAAAGGGGGCACACAGGGATGAGGGAGGCGGGCAGCAGGCAGCGGGGCAGGGGTGCAGGCAGGGGTGCAGGCAGGGAGGTGGTACCTGAGCTGACGATCCTCTGCGTGGCCAAGTCCCGGAGGAGGGTGGGCATCAGGGGGTCCCGGCGGGGGTACAGCTCATAGCGGTTGATGCCGACGTGGAATTTGAGCCAGGCAGGGTAGGTGTCATAGGCCGTCTTCCCTGTCGGGAGGAGCGTCTCGGCTTTACTGCTGCTGACCCTGCAGCCCGACAGCCACCACCACCCCAACAACAACAACAGCGTTTAGTTGGGACGGGATAGCTCTCGCGTCCCCAGGGCCTTCCCGGGAGCCAGCACATGGAGGGTGAGGCGGGGGGAAGGCCCAGCACAAGCCCTGGATGGTGGCAAAAACCCCTGCCCTGTGCACCCTCCTTGGGGCTCCTGGCACCTGGGCAGATCCCACCCATGGCTGGTGGCCAGGGACACCTGTCAACATGGCCAGAGGGGGCTCGGTGTCTTCCCTCACATCCCTCACAGAAAATCCCCAGGCTAATCCTGCTCCTCTCATCCATGCCTTTATTTCCCTGCTGGAGCAGCTTGTCTCGTTGTTTTTCCCCAAGGGATTAGCTCCCAGAAATACAACTGGCTGCACCCCGCCATGTGCTCACTGGGGACACACACGCATCCGTAAAACAGGGGTGGAGGAGCAGGGGCTTCCCAGCCATCCCCAGCACCAACCTGAACTCCCACCCTCAACGTCCAGTTCCCCTTGGACAGGTTTATCGCACACCCCTGGTTTCCCCAGGGAGGGATGTGTTTGGGTTAGCGCTATCCCTGTCTCTGTGCCTCCTGTAAATTTGCAGTTTTCTGGCATTCAAGGGGGGCTCCTGGGGGTATCTGCCCCTGCCTCTGCACCAGCACCCACTGGCACTGCAATGGGATGGTCCAGCCCAGGGCATCTATAACGCAAATCCACATCTCTCTCTCTAGGAAAATGCAGACTGTGCCACAATTTCATCGAACCAGACCGATCTCCCATGGTTAACCGTAGGCAAGGTGGTCCTCAGAGACAAGGCAAATGCCCACTTGTGGAAACCAGCTCTTAAACCAGCTTTTATTCTTCTTCTCCCAATTTTAGCAGCCACCACATTTGGAAGGTGTGCTTTCCGTAAGGAAGCTGCTAAGTCTTACCTATGTTAAAGCTTTTAATATCTTCCCTCCTAATTAGAGGTTAGTAGTCCAGTGATAAAAATAGGCAGCCGCCAGCGGTGAGCTCACCGTACGGCCGAGCCTAAAGAGGTCAGGCGATGTCCTGCGAAATGCAGGACGGGAATGGTCTCACGGTTAGAGGTAACCTACATTACAGGCTTTGCACCTTCAACATGTCGGGAGAGGGGGATAAAACTGGTTAGAAATCTGGAGTGGGGACTTCCTCATATATATAGAGAGAGACCAAAGGCTAGTCTGCATTGGGGAAGGAAAGGAGACGAGGAGATCACCTAAAAGATACCCTACATAATACTATGAATAATTCAAGAGTCTCCTTTGGCTTTGCCATGTGCTACAAGCTCCCAGGTAGCAGCCCAGAAATTCAGGGCTAAGAGAGGATTTGAGGCACGAGAAGAGCATGCTCAGCAATTGGGGCCCCTCTGGGGTAGACTGCTGATCTGCTCAGGGAAACGACATGTTTGGTCCCTGCCGCTTGTCCCCTCAAACCCACGTATCCCCCAAAAGCAAGCCAGGGCTGAGCTTGCTCCTCACCATTCGTCGCTCCCGCTGCTGCGCAGGCTGAACTTCTCCATGGGGTTGACAACAAACAGTTTGTCTTTGTCTGTCACCTCCGGGATTGGGATATTGTAAAGAGGATGCTCGAAGAGCGCCGCCAGCTTTGATCCCTCAGTCCGCCCCGCATTCCCCTCTCCGCGCTGGTGCCGGACCCCCAGCTCTCCAGCCCTTGTGTGCGGCCCGGCTCCCCGTGGCTGGGAGCTTTTCTCCAAGGAGCCGTTGCTGCCACTGAAATCCTGAAGGACTCGCAGGCTCAGCTTTTTGGGGCCGGCCAGCACGGGGCTGCCTGACAGGACACCCGAGGCTTTTGGTGCTTTCACATCGCAGCTGCAGGGCCTGCGGGCTGCGGGGAGAGCCAAATCCATCGCCAGGTGCACCAGGAGGGCCAAGAGCAGGAGAAAGAGGAGGCTGACTTTAAATTTCCTTTGGAAAAGTGTTTGCAGCCGGCGCCGCATCCTTCGTTGCTCGAGATGCTCAGCAAGGGGTGGGCACCCACCCGGGGCTAAAAGAGAGATGGTGCGGCCACAGCCTCTGTGCAAAAATAGGAGCGAGGCGTCCTGGATTTAGAGCATTACAGCAAAAGAGCAACCAGTGCAAGGGCAGAGTCACAGGAAAGATCTGTCACCGTGGCACCTTGCAGGGTGACACTGCCAGGCCGGCAGTGGGACAGGGCAGGAGGTTGCGGTGGGGTTTATCAGCACTGATAAGGGGCGAGCTGGCACTGCCAAGGTTAGCGTGAACGGGGCAAGTTCCAAATCAATAGCCGCAAGGCTGGCTCGGGGACAGCAATGGCTGCAGATAACCCCCGCACCATCCTGTCCCTCTGTGCTGTCACCCACACGGGGCTGCAGAACATTTCTTGGTATACACGGCATTAAAGCAGTTCTGCCCCTCTGCAGCACCCACCCTGCCCAGCACTATGCAGCCCCATTCCCCAAGTCCATCATATCCGCACGCTTGTAATCCAGGAGAGTTTTTCTCCTGCTGCTCAGCCAGGGCAATTTTATCACCCTCCCCCATCTATTAAAAAATCACTTGTATTCAAGCCCCCTTTCAAAAACCACTCACATTAGGTAAGACGAAGGGGATGTGAGTATCAGCATCGCTGGGAGGGGAAAAGCTGGGCTGGCAGTGTAAGGAAGGGCTGCCAGGCAGGTGAGGTTCACGGGCAGTGATGCTCCCAGGGCCTCTGAAGCAGGCAGGGGAGGTGGGCAGGCAGGAGTGGGGATGCTGCCTGCTGCCTCAGGCATCAGCACAGAGGGGCAGCGGGACCCACTGAGCGCTGGGGCAGACTGGCAGCTTGTGGAAGGGAAGGGCAGCCCATTTTTACAAGGAATTCACTTTTCCAGTAACACCCAGGGACACAGAGCTGGGCTGCATAGGCAAAAGCGGTTGGTGACTTGTAGGGCGGGAGCTTTGGATTTGTTAAGGGACAGAGAAGCACGGGACCATGCACAACAATCCTGGAGGCTTGGGTACAGAGTCCGGAGCGATGTTTTTCCTCTTTTCGATTTCCCAAAGGATGCAGAGGGCACGCAAAATCACGTACATCATGCGGTTCTTCCTAGCTGCGTGATGTACCAGCAGCCAGCTCGGACACCCTCGCCCCAAGCCAGAGAGGGTATGATGAGTGGCAGGCAGGAGGGGGGATGCTGGAGACACCGCACCCCCCCCCCCCCCTTCTGCTGCCATCCCTACACTACCCTCTCGCTCGCGCTGCCCTCTGCGCACCATCCCGTGCCGACTCTGTCCGTGCCGGGCTCGGCCCCCTCCCATGCGGTGCGATGAGAACGCGGTGTTCCCGGTGTTCTCGGCTCGCCGTGTCCCACGACACGACAGTTGCCTGGAAACCGCCTCCGGCTGACACCGTCAGCTGCCCCAGATTCAGCCAGCCCCGCGTTCCCTTCCCCGTGCCTTGCGCTAACAAGATGGCCGATGGGAGCTGGGACGAACGGGGAGGAGGAGGAGGAGAGCTTTCCAGCCTGGCTGGCGAGCTCGAAGCCCTGCAGAAGGAGCTGGGCGGAGGGGAGCAGATGGCTTCCCCAGGGAAGGGAACACAACGTCTTGCTCCAGGAGGTTTGCTGGATCCAGTCCGGACGTACAGTTTGGAAAGAAGGCACCTAGGAGGGGCTGTAGCTGGAACACGGGATCGTTAGGTCATTGCTTAGCAAAAAAAACCCCACCAACAAGACCCATGTGCTAACCGCTTGCATCAAAGGAGCTGGGCTCAGCTCCCAGAGCAGGGCCACAGATTTCTTTATTCCAGAGCCAGCCCTTGGGAGACCGAGGGGAGAGGGAGACCCCCCCTCCTTCCAGTGCTCCAAACCAGCTACAAACTGGGCTGGGGGGGGATAGAAATCTCCCTCCCACATCCTAGAGCCGGGTGGGGACAAGGACCCTATGGGCTGAAGCCACCCTACTGACTGGGAGTCCCAGCCCTGGGCTAGGGGAGCTTGCAATCCTACCCCCCACCATGATTTAGCATCCCATTGGAAAGTGGAGGCAGGGGGATTAGGTGGGGCACTTGCCACCCTTAGGACTACGATGCCAGCATTAAATATTAACCAAAAGATTTTTTCAGCAAGTCAGACACGAGCCCGCAGCAATGGGGAAGAGCTGGAGAGCTTCAAAGCCTGCCCCGACTGCCTGACAGCATGTTGACGTACCTTGTTGCCATGACATCATCGCAGAGAAGCGGTTGAGTTTGCACCTCTCTCTTCCCATCTCCCCCCCCCAGCTCTTCCTCCATCTTCCCAGTGCCTTCCTGTCGGAGCAGGTTCGAGTCACCCTTAGGGTGCAGGAGGAGCCGTACATCCGAGGACATTTCCACTGTTGGCACCGAGTCAGGACTCCCCAGCAGCCGATAATGATGTTGCCCATCTCCCCACAGCAGGGAGGGATGAAGTCATGAAGCACAGCCCTCTGAGCTGCTATCGCAGCTTTCCGGGACAGGCGGATAGGAAGGGTCGTTTCGGCTGGCACCGATTCATCACCCTATGTTTTTCATCTCCTTTTCTACATCTGACTCAGCCTGATGCTTTGATGGGTAATGGCAGCAATATGCAGGGGGCAAGACATGAGAGCGAGGGGAGAACATAATAGCAAGCCACCTGTTGCCAACTTCCCCAGCTTTTTGCTTAAAATTTGCAAGGTTAAAACCTCCAGCAAGAGACTGCGGTTTTACAGTCAAAAGCAGATAGGCCCTAGAGGCTCTGAAGCATCAGCTGCAGAGGGGTCTCTTGCGGGAAAACACAGGACAAGGGACCATCTCCAATCCATGAACTGTACTCCTCTGAAAATTACAGGCATGCCTGAAAGCATGCCAGTTCCACAGCAAAAGGAGGGCGAAAGTCTTTCTTCTAACGCACAGGGGCCAGTGCAGCATGGCTCAACTTGCAACAGGCAGGAAAATTGATCCGTCTTATTGAATGCTTGCCTGACATGCACAGCTGAATTTTGGGAAGCTGAGGTTTGTGCTTTTGCATACAGCGCCAATGACAGGCACACAAACCAGCTAAGATGGGTTGGCTTCTTCATGGTAACTTCTTGTGGGAAAGCGGTTACCCTTGGAAACAAAAATAGCCTGCCGCTCTCCTGTGAGCCACCTTGCACTTACCTTGGGGGAGTTACAGTGTGGGAGCTGACCTGCTGCAAATTCACACCTAGCTCACCTCAATCTGTTTGCATGCTCATGCTTTGAGAAGGCTGCGGAGTGGTCAACATTCGCTTATTGCTGATGCAGGTCACAGAGACATTAGCTTTGGTCAGCTGGTGGGCAAAGAGATAACAGACCAGCAGCGAGGCCAAAAGATTGTGTGCTGAGGTAAGCAGCTCCCTACGATCACCTGCAGGTCAGCACGACCCTGCAGAGATGCCCATGACCAGCATGTCTGTGCATATGCACACAGCAGTTAATTATTCATTAGTGTGAAAGAAGCACGATTAAAGAGAGTATGGTATGGTTGAAGGTATCATCACGCTCCAACACGGGGCATTCCAAAGATGCTGGCTTTACCTTTTCCTCTAAACCTAGAGGAGACAAAGTTGTGGAAGAGCAAATCATCTTTTTCACCTGCCAGCTGCAGAAAGTGCCAGTCAACAGTGCTATTTTCATGTACAGGCAGCCAGCTGGAGTGAGACAGAGTAACCACACCAAGAGACAGCTCAAAGGATTTGGACTCTTCTACACTGCACAATGCTCCTGGCACTGTGGTCCACCACACAGGGCAGGTATCATGGTACCAACAACCTTATGATACCAGTTATGTGTCCTCCCTACCTTGCAATTCCCTTCCACCTGATCAACAAGGAATTATGTGAGGACATCAGGCCCAGCCAGCACAGATGGTCCAAATTTGAAGTAATTTCTAGTTGTCTTCATATTACCCTAATTCCTGGCTTACAGAAGAGCTCCTGACATGATGAAATGGAGGAAGGACATCTCTAGCATCACACTGAGGTTCAGAGAAGGAACAAAAGGAATTGTAAGACCCTCCACCAGTTTGATCCACCGCAGGCACTAATGCAAAAAGGTCCTTCAGAACTGAACTATGGACTAGAGCATGGCCTCTTGTAAACCACGAGGTGCCAGTGGTACTGCTGGCAATGTTCTGAGAGGAAAGTCTGAAAAATCAAGGAAGCCACAAATGCGAGACCCCGAAGGTCAGAGCAGAGGCACGCTGGCTGGGCAGAGGACACGGGTACACTCCCTTGCTGCTACTTAGACAGCTGTGTGGACCGAGGACTTCGGCCAGCAGCACCGCAGACCTGGCAACCTTCCTCAGCCTCGTGGCTTGCACTGGTGAAAGGAATTGCACAGGGAGGATGAAAGTGCATCTCTGGTACCTACGAATCACCCAGGAAACAGGCAGCATGTTACTTGTCACTGTCCTCCGCCTGAGCTACACCATTGCTTGCTTACTTCCATGCTTCCTGAACTACTTTTCCTTCTTATCCTCTACTTCATGATTGTCATTTTAGAACACACACAGAAAAGGACATTTTACTAAATTTTTATTGTAAAAACACAGTTTCCCAGATTTATATAAATAAGCCATATACGTAACATACAATTATGTTCGTTCCATCCTCCAACATTGACAGCTTTAAAAAGTGAAACAGGCTAAAAGAACGCAAGTCCAAAAAGACGTTAGGTTTCTGATATCTCACATAGAGCCTCCTTCCTCTACCAGCCTCCAAACAAGATGCTGAAAGTACACAGCACTTGCAACACCCCCAAGAACTGACAGGGAGGCATTCAAGCCGTATGAAGAGTTCTCACCCACTCCGCAGGCGTCGTCAGCCGCCTGTATTTTCATGCTATCTCAGTGTGTGGTGGGTGAGAAAGGAGGGGGCAGTTTGCATAGCAACCTCCTACACCCAGGCAGCTCAGCTGTTGTACCCTCCAAAAAGAAGCGGGGAAGGGCAAGCCGAGTCTGCTTCCCTGTGGCTAACACCTACACGGGCAGCCCGAAGGGAGACCCTTGGCACTGCCAGTTCTGTACAGACATCTTAGAAGGGAGGAAGAAGGTATTCTCAGCACTCAGAGAGACGAGACATGGGTGCTGGTCAGAGCCATACCACACGGTAGTGGGCAAGGCAGAGAAGAGAGGACGCAACGTGGAACAAGTGGGAGGAAAAAGAAAACAAAACGTAGGGCTAGATAGCACCTTTTCTCTTTCGCTTCCCCCTCCTAGCGCTGCTGTACAGCTCTGCAGCGTGTCGTGAGATTACCTACTCCCCACCTCCTTCCTGCTTTGGCTCAAACACCAAGGAAAGAGCCACAGACAGATGAGAAATCCCACGAGCAAGGACAGGACAGCTTAGCAAGTTTATACACGTGCATGCACCAACTATATGTATCCCACGGAACTGTTACATCAGTATGAAAAAAAATCTTAATGTTTAACTATTAAAAATAAAGCCCCACCTTCAGATTGTACAAAACCTGTCAAGAGAAGGAAGAAATCTCTTGTATGCAGTGAGTCTGGGACCCAGCCAGATGTCAAGAGCACTTCCAGACACACACGGCCAGGCTGCCACCAAAGAACATGTACAGCAGATTCTTCACCTCGTGAGTGATCTCAAAGCCAAAACCTTCCCCGATCACCACATGCCAGGAGGACCCAAATTTCTTGTCCATCATCTCTTTGATCATCTTGGCAGCGCTCTGGAGAATGTTAACGAGGAGAGTGTAGGGTGAGACAGAGCAAGCAGTGAGTTTTTACGCAAACATGCCCCTAGTCGTCTTCTCCCTTTAGCAGACTACTCAAGCCATGGGCAACAGGTATAGCAGCTGCACTGCAGGAACTGGGAGCTCCC
Source organism: Fregata magnificens (assembly GCA_013389945.1). Taxonomy (NCBI): domain Eukaryota; kingdom Metazoa; phylum Chordata; class Aves; order Suliformes; family Fregatidae; genus Fregata; species Fregata magnificens. The sequence continues at coordinate 165,968 of WAAD01009582.1, forward strand.
CGGAGCTACGCCCAAGGGTAAAACAGGTCTCTGTTTTCAGCAGCCCCCGACACAGCAGCTAGGAGAAATTAAAGAACTGCATCTAGCAATCGCTTCTCATTCACACAGTCTGAAGCAAGGGTTCTGGTTTAGATGCTGATGGAGTTATGCTGGGTGTAGTGAGCATGAGAGGAGATTCAGGTCACTAAGCTGTGGCTATTTTTACAGGAGTCCATTTTTTTTTTCTCCAGCTAATTACCAAAACACTGAAACTAGGCTGACTTTTAAAAGGCTCACTTCTCCCAGATCACACCCTGCTTGATCTAAAAAAGGAGAGAGCAAAATTTAGCAGTGACATGTGGTGTCTCAGGCAGGATGGGACAGAGGAATCTCTGGCTTCGTAGCTTTGCCTTGCTCCAACACAAAACTGCTCTGGCAACAAGTAGTCTGTGCCCTGCCCACGGAGCAAGGTGTGTTTTTCTTTATCACTGGTTCTCAAAGTTAAGGGCAACCTTTCCAAAGAGTGTAACTTCTGCATCACCCCCCATTTCTATGGTCTCAGTAATTTCATTCAGGAGGCTGAAAGCTGAGAGGGAAGACTTAACAGACTGTACCTAAAGGTTCAAAGACCTTCATGTACTCATCCCCAAAACAAGAGTCTCTTCCCCACTCTGGTGGGGACGGCCTTGCTCAACACTGAAGAACAGACGGGAAGGACCCATCTCCACACAGTTTTGAACCAAGCCCTCAGGACACAGGGCGGGGCATTTTACAAACAGAGTGGAAGAACATCACAGGCAAGACAGAATCAGGAAGGAGGCAAGGTTTGGGAGGCAGCATTCCTACTAATCTCTGGTTCCTGCAGGAAAGCAAAGTGGTATTACAGATCTTGCTGGCAAAGGGAACTGAATCTGAGATCCAGCCAAGCTGTTTGCCTTCTTCTACCCTTGCTCAGTGCAGAAAGAGAGTAATAGGATGTCAGGATCTGACTCCACTCTGCCCTGCACCCTTAGCCCTCCTCCTGCAGGTTCCCTGAGCCACAGCAACTGAAGGCTGGCCATTTTGGGATTTGGCTAGTACCTCGTTGTTGGTGGCATATTTCTCACACGCCGTGACACACAGCTCCATGGCCTCTACGCGCATCTCCTCTGGCATGTCTGTGTGCTGGAAAGAGCAAACAAATGAGAGGAACTAAGCTGAAAAATAAGAGCTGGACACAAGACAACAGTAAGTAGCCCTTACTTTGCCCAGGCAATAGCAGGGGCCTAGACTGCTGGGCATGGACAAAAGGCAGCTAGTCCCTGTGGCTGTTAATACTTGCTTCAAGGTCGGGGACATCACCAGCAACATGGGCTTGTCTGTACACCAAGCATTTCCATTGTTTCAGAGAACAGTAAATATGAAAATGCCTTATTGCATTACAACTGACCCCTTCACTCCTTTGTTCCAGCCAATCCAGAGTTCTTCTCTACCTAACATTGAGATTAGCACTAAGTAAGCACAGCTTAAAGGAGGAGATAAATACACTTGTCAGTTTTTCTGTTACAAGATGAAGGGAAAGCATGTTAATACTGCTCCAACCACAGTCCTTAATTTTTGCTATAAGCATAACAAAGAAGTCTAAATTACACAGCCTTTTCTTCCTCTTCTGCTATCTGGCTGGCTAGCAAGATCATTTACTCCAGCTCCTTTAGGAAAAAAAAGCAAGCTGCATCCAGAACACAGGAGAGGGCTCCAAAGGCAGCATGTTCAATCTATTAGACACATCACTTTGCCCCAGGCTTCCCCTGGCTGACAGGGGGAACAACGGCGCTAATAAATTTCCCTGACAGAGGTCAAGGACAGGGAGAAAGCAGCAGTGATGACCGGGATCCTTCCACAGGACCATCAGTACACACGTTCTCACAGCAGCTACTCAGTGGGAAAAATTCTGGTTTGGAAGGTTGGTAAGAATGAAGGTAGAATTTCGTATCTGTAACACCGGTAAATGCGTAATCCATCCCACTTCTTACCCTAATCAGTGGAAAGCTGTGAAGTCTTTTATAATCCGCCTCCTCCTTTTTCCCCTCCCCAGTGTCTGCCATGGCCCTTCCACAGTGACCAAGGGAAGGGGCGGAGGGGCTGCCTGGAGCTCAGCAAGGTGCTGCAGTGCAGACAGCTGAGAGGAACACGGCTCTGTGAACACAGGCAGAGCAGCTTCAGCAGGAGGGGAAACTTCTCAGCCCAGAGGATGCTGTTTAAACAAAAACAAACACAGGAAAGAGAAAGAAAGCTTTGAATTAAAATGGAAGGCAAATAAAACTATTATGAGAGTATTATCCCATCTCAGTTACTTACTGACTCTCAGTACCATCTTCACACACCATGCACTTAGAGAGTTATCTTACAGACCATTAGTGCAAACAAATTTTAAAAAAATGTATCATTTTCCATAAATGAGGCTTCAAGAACACAGCACTTCCCAGAAGCACCAATCAAGCTTGAGGGAAGAGCCAAGTCAGGGTACAGCTTCCGACAAGGGAGGGGAGAACAATACATCAGCCATTATGTCTATTGATTAATTCCAAAAGGATTTTCCCAGGACACTATTATCTGTGAGGGTTTCAAACTGTGCATGACAAGCGAAGGGTAAGAGTGTTTTAGGAACAGGATCAGCATACATGTCTGGGTGGAAATGTTTATCAGGAACATCTTGGTCTCGTTTGTGCACTTGCTCCTCACATCCCGGAGCATTTGTCAGCTGAGGAGGACCATATGGGAAAACGCTGGACCATGCCTCTGGGCCTAATTACCAACCAGCCTCTGCTTGAGCAGCACAGAGGCACAGCACTGTCTGACTGGCAGATTCAGAGCATTTCACTGTGGTCTTCCCTCTGGTTCTCTCATTCAGAACAAAGCACCTTCCTCTCCTACCCAGAGGAAGCAAGGGTGATCCCATATTAAAGGGAAAACAAAACAAACATGGTGTCAGGCAATACCACAGAGACCAAGCGTTTATGCCAAGCATGTAGAGTTGCTGGCTAAAGCACCAAATCTGACAGACTACCGGCTCTCATACGAAGGACCGTGGACATCCACACCACAAGCTCCATAGGACAGAACAGCCGCCTGGCTGGCACCAGCCTCCCGCAGCGAGGCAAACCCCGGGAGCCACTTCAGTGCCCAGCTTCTCCCCGAGACCTGCCCGGGGTCACAAACCGAGGCAGACCGCCGGGGGCTTCCCCACGGGCCGGCGGCGGTTTTCCTGGGGAAGAGCCGCCGACGGGCAGCTGCGTCGGT
>WAAD01009582.1:169552-185683 GCA_013389945.1 Fregata magnificens
GGCCCGGCGACCCTGACGGCCGGGGGTGGGGGGGAAGCGCCCGGGGCTGGGGAGAGGCCGCCAGCACCGCGGGGAGGCCTCGTTAAACACCCCCGCCGTGGCATGCGGGAAAGGCCCCGCGACCTCGCTCCTGCGTGGAGCTACAGCTGTGTCCCGCGAGTGCCGGGCCCGGCCCTCTGCCCTTCCCCTCCGTGGGACGCCGCCGGGGCTGGGTCAGGAGCTGCTGGGCGGGAAGGCCGTCTCCCGGCAGCGAGGAGGAGCCGTGTCTCCCCTGGCTTGGGCTTGGAAAAGGGGCTTCCATGAGACTCCCAGCCTTCCCACCCTTTCCGTCCGAAGGCTTCGGGGTGGGTTTCGGCTGGGCAGGCTGCAGTCACGGGCTGTGGGCCGCACCCACAGCCAAACCGCCCTGCATCTGGAGACTTAATATTTTTCTGACTTAAAACCCTTTCGGGGCCTAGTTCTACCTCTTGTTTTAAACAGCAAGGATAAATATTGGAGCAGCTTGAGGAAATTAAGGGGTTCTATGTGTTTTCGTTGTATGGGAGAGGCAACCACTCGTGTTTACGTATTGATGCAACTGGAAAGAAGGAGAAGATGACCCTGGGAGGGTGACAATGGGTCATGAGTTTGCAAGCAGCTCCTCTAACACTAACCCCCATCCCCACTGAGCTCGTCGCCCCCCTCCTGACCTCCACGGCCTTTATATTTTAACGTCTGTTTGCTTTGAGGGTTTTCCTTGACTCTCAGCTCTCTAGGAAACCTGTGTTGTCTCTGCATCCCACTAGCCAAACACTGATTGCTTCTAAACCGGGGCTTAAACAGTTTCCTGGGGGTCTAGGAGTGTATTTGTCTGAAATTAATACAGATGGAGAAGCAGCAAGCTCCAGGATAATACCAAGGGGAAAGACTTTTCCTGTGTAAAGCCCCGGCTGCTGGGCGTGATGCCTGGGGTTCCATCAGGGCTCGTCCTTGTCTTACAGGGTGGCTTATGGGCCAGATCTTCCGTGCAGTCTGGCTGGCGTATATTTGAAACGTCATCGTTCCTGCCTGTCTCCTGAAAGAAGAATTGCTTTCAAGCTGCCTGAGAAGGAAAAGAGTCGGGGGGGGAGGGAACAAGGTGGGCACTCTCTTGCCCTGCCAGCTTGTGAAGAAGTCGTCTTCCCTCACCATAATCTCCTATAGCCATAGGGAGGACGTCTTGTTGCCTCTTTCGTTGGTGTAACAGTGAATCAGACCTCCTGGTTCTCATTTGCCTGACAAAGCAGTGGTGGAGGCAGCGAAGCCATCTCGGGGCTCGGAAAGACAACGCTGCAGTGATCATTTGTCTTTCCCTTTGCCTTCGCTGCTGCTGGTGACAGAAGTGAAGCGCTGCCTCCTGTCCCCCTTGTTCTCCTACTGCTCCTACCTCCTGCGCCGATTCCTTCTCCTTCCTCCTTTCGGCAAGCATTGGCCTTTTGCAACGCGCTGAGCTAAAATTGTCAAGAGACAGATAAAAGCTGGGAGATCATCTTTTTTTTTTTTTTTTTTTTTTTTTTCCAAGGGAGATAATTAGGAATAGAACCTCTGCGAGGAAGAAGATCTTTCCATCATCATTACTTTATCTCTAGGCAGCTACTCTAATCTCTCTAGGGACACAGCGCTTTCAAGCATCATATTCTTGCTGTGTTTTTTTTAATGCTTTAATCCCTATGTAGTTCACCCACTTTTGCTACTAACCGGCAAGTCGACATGAGCTGGTGTGTTTGTGTGCGTATGCCTCTGTTCGGGGGGCGGGGGTGCAGAGCACGCATGCGTATGTGATTCTGGGTTCAATTAAATGTGCTTTGGTTTTGATCAATGTGTCCCTAGGGAGTGTTTCCCTCGGGAGATGCTGGGACTTGTTGTAAGGATTATTCATCAGCGGCTCCTAGGTGAAAAGCTAAGGGAAAATGGCCAAACCCAAAACTGCAGAGGGCCCAAAGTTAGGAATGCCGTGATTTTTGTGATCGTGGTGGGTGATACAGCGGGGCTGCAATGTAGAGATGCCTCCTGAGGAAGGAGAGCATCCCGCTGGCCTCTCTCCATCTGATATGGCTTAGCAAAATGCGGGCAGTTTGTTTCTGGACCCTCAAGCTCAGGGTTTCCGTGGGCTGCCTTGCTACAACGCTACAAGCCAGTCAAAACCTTGTTGGGCCACCACAGGTAACACGTACTGGTCCTTTAGCTGCTAGCACTGGCTGGCTTCACGTCACCTGGTCTTTAGTTTCCATACCGAGCGACCAGGTGGCTATCTGTAGGTGAAGGTGAGTCCAGAGCAAGGGTCTGATTCACACCTCTGGATCTGTAAGGAAACGTAGTAGTTACTCTGCACTGGCTGGTCCTTTCTTATTCGCCACTAATCACAGGTGGAAACTCAGCCCTTTGTCTTTGGCAGCTATGGTGAAATGCATTAAAACAAAGACGTGCCATTTGCCACACGACATTAGAGTGGGTTGTACTCCTTAGCTGAGAAACAAATGTAACCACCAACTGCAAAATATATACATATAATATATATATACTGACCCACACTTTCTTTTAGCCATCTCCATCATTGACGGTAGGAGACCGGATGGCAGGCTGACTCTTCATCAGGCGGAGGGCACCCACCACACTTTTTTTTGGCTGCTTCTGGCCAGGTTTTGGGACCTCCCCATCGTCCCTGTGGGCACAGACCCTGCCGTGCTCTGTCTCCTCTCTGCGATAAAGCAGGGGGATAGAGATTGCTGTCCTGCCTGTCAGCTGCAGCCCAGGGGCTGGGCAGTGCTCCACACCGCCTCGGGCAGTACTGAAGGACCTGGGCTGGGGACTCAGGACACACTGAAGGACCTGCGGCTGCCCCGAGGTGGGTAAGATGGTTGCAGTTCTCCGGAGGCAGGAGGAGCACTCAGGAGGCCCAGAGGGGATGTTGAAATGTTGAAGACAAATTTCTCTGGGATCAGATCCGCCACATTGCGTTGAGCTCAGGGAAGGCGATGCTGGTGTGAAGGAATGGGTGGCAGCTGAAAGCAGCCCAGCTCTCTGCTCCGGAGGAGAGAGCAACCTGCTTTGGGACAGCTGGATCCCTTGGTCTGCTGGGTAAGGCAGTGCCCCACGCGTGCCCTTACCTACTACCTCTAGTAACAGCTGCTGCCTCTAGTAACATCTGCTGCCGCAGCACTAGCAGCCGATCCTGTGCCAGATGCTCTGGAAGCACAGAGCGTTCCCCGTGCAAGCGCCGCACGAGTCCTAATGAGCCTTCCTGGCTCCGGGAGGGAGCGGAGGAGGCTCACGGCAGGACAGAGAGGCACAGGGAGGCAATTAAGGCAGCCCCCCATCGCTAGGGCAGCGCAGGTAACGGGGGCTTCACAAGTGTCGCCTCCTGGGGTCAAAGTGTGGGCTGGCTTGACCTGGTTTGAGGGGACCGGGAGATTGATGCGCCGCAGGGAGCTGCGACCTGCGAGCCCAAAGCTGATGCTGTGGGTGTCGGGGAGCACAGGACCTCCCCGCAGCCCACTCTGAGGTGGGCGTCTCAGGGCTGCTCATGTCCCCAGGGAGGCAGAGCCTGCACGCTGGCAGTGCCCTCTGGAAAGCCGGGCAGGGGCTGGAGGGGTTCAGGAATTGCAGTGTTTTCTTCTCAAACCTGATAATTAATAGCCATCGGGCCCGAAGGTTTCCTGTTGCCATGTTTGAACTGGTCTTCTTGTTCACTGCAGGATGAAGCCCTTTTCACCGGGGGGTGTTTGAGGCCAGCTAAGCCCTTGGCCCATGGGAAGCCCTGTGGCAGCGAGTCCTGCAGATTAGGAAGGGAAATAGCAGTTCCTTTCCTCCCCTCGAAGCGTGTTAACAGCCCCTTGGTGGGGGGAATCGAGGAGAGCACACAGGTGGTATCCGTCACATCCATCTGTCTCCCCCACCATCTCCTCTTCTGCCAGCCCCCACTGAACCACCATAGCCTGACGGTGCCCCTGCCTCTGCTCTGCCCACGTCTTGGGTTGCCTTCAGCTCTTTCTCTCTTCCCCCCCGGCCCCATCTTAGTTATCCGGACACAACACAGCATCCCAGCTGAGCGCACCTACCGCATCTGCAAAACCTTCTCCACGCCATTGTTAAAAATTTCCTTCTTTAACTCCCCCCCCAAGGGTGACTTTGTTGTTCCTTGCCTCTTCTGCGTGCGACACGTTGTTTTCCAACCAGCTGCCCTTAGAGAGACGCGGGTCTTCTCCTGAGTGCTCCTGGTTAATTTAGAAGCAAGCAATATGTGTAAGTCATTGTAATTACTCCTTCCAGCCAGCAATGCCATTGATTTGTTGTCTCCTCCACCTTTTAAGCCCTGTTGCAGGTTTGCAGCTCTTGCAAGGCTCAGCTTACCAAAAATAAATGGTCCCTTCTTGCTCTCCTCCTCCCCGGATGAGTGAGAAGCAGCCACTGCTTCCTGCAGAGAGTCAGGGCAGGATGGAAATCAAATATTTATTCCTACTCTTGATTTTCTGTCTCCCAACCAGTTTCTAATCTCTCTGTAATGCCTTCGGTTCCTGAAGAGCCTTATACGGAAGCATTTGCCATAAGCTTTTAAAATGTCTGGATAAATTATATCAAGTGTTCCTGTGTCCCCCTGGTCTGCGCAACTGGCTGTGACCCTCTGGGGGGAGAGGAGGTCACCCTGCAGAAGCTGTGCTGCCTGGCTTCCCCCTTTCTGCCGTCCCAGAAGTGACAGATCCACACGTCCTGGGGACATAGCTGGGGTTGGGATCACACCAGCATAGTCTGGCAGGGAGGCGGAGGGCAATCCCTGCCCAAGCATCTCCTGGTGTCCCTTTGTTTCTGCTTTTCCGAGGTGGGGGTTCACACGGATTTCAGCGTGGGCTGGGTTTCTGGGCTCTGGAGGAACAGGTTTTATGCCAATACCCTACACCAGTGGCCAGGCTGTTTCCATCCTTGTTCATCCTCCTGCAGGTCTTCTGCCTTGGCTGGCAGCCCCAAAAGCCCCCTCGCAGAGCTCCTGCAGTTTTAATAGGAGGGTCTTCTGGACCAGTCCCCCCTTATTTTACCTCCTCCTAAGTTTGTGACCCCAGCAATGGTTTTGGACATTTCCTCCTCCAAAATGTGCCGTCCTTCCTAATTATGCTGCTGTTATTTGGGTGCACAAGCAGAGGTCACCTGTTGAACCCCCTCCTGTTAGTGATGTGGGGGTGAGCCTCCAGCTCAGCAAAGCCCTTGAGCATATGCTCCAGCTGAAGTATGTCCTCAGAGTTATTTTTTTTTCTTCAAAAAACCCCTCAACTTTGAGGAGACGTGCTGAAGGCAAGAGCCCCAGAGCTTGTTTTATGGCATTAAATGCCCTCCAGAAGGAGCAGCGGGAACCGTAGGGATGGTTCTGGCTCAGAGAGGAGACCCCACCAGCACGCCAGCAATGGCAGGGCCCTGGGGAAAATTGGGTCCTCTGGCTTTATGCTCTGGTTTCCCCAAATATGGGTGAGGTTGTGCCTTTCCTAGGAGGGACAGGACCCACTGAGGGGCAAAAGCATTGTGCAGACCTGGCCATGGGTTGCTCTAGAATAGGCGGTTCCAAGAGCCATGCTGAGGGCGAACCAGCTCGTGCCTAGCTAGGTCAGGAACTCATTACTAGTACTTAATTAGATTTATACCCCACGTGAGCTCCTCGCCATTACGGTCTGACCTGGAGGCTGTGATTTCCCACTGGTTTCTGCTTCCCTGTTGTGGGGATAGGGGTTCCTCCTCCATGGAGCCGTGTTCCCCCCAGCCCCCAGCAGCAGCCTGTACCCCATGCTGCTCCATGATGGGGTAGATGAGAGGTGCCCAAACTGTAACACTCCCTGCCACGGGGCAATGATACCCAGACCCTTGCGATGATATTTCTGTAATGCCAGCTACACAGCTGCAGGCCAGCTATCTCTGTCCAGGGATGCCACCCTGAGCATCCTGGGGAAGGACACCTCGGCTTAGGCCAGCCGGTCCCCTCCATCCCTGCAGTGACCTCACACCCCGCAGGAGGCTCGAACAGAAAACATCACGTTTATTGTTCACAATCATCAGCTTTACAAAAGAAACGTCCCAACACGGGCGCGCAACGGGGCCCCTTTCATGAACGTGCATTAGAGAAAGCGAGCGAGCGAGGGAGAGGGGGCAGCTCGGCGGGGTGCACGAAGGTCACAGTGTTTCCCACTTGGCACAAGGGCTGCGCCCTGTCCCTGTCACATCTGCCCCGGCGGGCTGAGCCACCCCACTGCTGGTGGGGACCCCGCGGGCAGGTGATGCTGGGTGGCAGGGCTGTCCCCTCTGCCCGCTTCGCCTCCCCCGGGCTGGGGGGGCAGCCATTGCCGAAAGCGCAAAGTGGGACTTGGGGTAGGGGGGAGCACTGGAAGCTGGACACTGCATTGAGCAACCATGAGACCCCTGAAATAACCCTCCCACCCCCCCCACCCAGCGCGCGCACACACACACACACACACACTCACGTATTGAGACATCAGTGACCACACAGGGTGGAAACAGCGTATTCTCAGGCACTCCACAGGGAAAACACCTGCCCGCCACATCACCCCCCCAGTTCCAAGGCTGGTGGCGGCCCCATCCCTGGCCAGGAGCAGCTCAAAGCAGGGGTCCCAGGCAGAGACGAGGGCAGCAACCCAATCCAGTGCCCAAAAGACCGGGGGACAGATGGCAGGGCTCCTCCCATCACCACCATCCTCCGTCTCCTTGGGTTTTTTCTTGCTTTCACTCCCTTCAGTGGCGCCTTGGCCAGGGCTGGAGGAGATGCTTTGCCCCTTTCCCCCTGTTCCCTTGGTGGCCGACTCACCCCCAAGATGGGGGGGGTCCCACTCTGCTTCCCTCTGCCTCAAAAGCCTGACTCCCCTTGGGCAGCCCTGCCCGAACAGGCAGCAGAGGCAGGGGAAGGGGTGCAGGAGGGGAGTGCTGCCTTGCCGACCCTCCGCCATCCTCCCTCAGCCTCCCCGGGGCTGCGCTTGAAAATCCAGGGTGGCAGGAGAAGAGGCGATGGGGCCAGCGGCGAAGATGCTCACGGCCATTTGGAGTACGGGCTCACAAAACTGGATAGAGAGGCGCTAGAAATAAATAAGGAAAGGGGATGTGCTCGGGGGATGCCCACACGCTGGCATCCCACCGAGGCCAGAACGTGCTTGGGGTGGACAGAGGTCTCCTTCCCACTCCCTGTTGGGGCTGACAAGGCGGGGACCCTCGCTGTACCAGAGATGCCTGCGGGTACGGCGAGGTCCTCCTGAAACAGAAGCAGGGCAAGGCAAGACCCAGGGGCAGGCATGCCAGAAGCGCGGACAAGCCGCGCCGCCAGCATGAGGGCAAGAGGGAGGCTGCTGGGGCCCCCCACACCACCCGGGATGCTGGTGCGGGGGGCTTGAGCGTTGCCCCGGTGCGGCAGCAAGGCTCGGCGGTCTGGAAAGAGAGAAAGGGGCTCCCCGCTGTCTCCTTTGGGGCTGCCGCCGGTCTCCTTGGTGCTGGGGAAGGGGTGAGGGGCCACTCACGCCTTCCTCCCTTCCTCGCAGGCAGTGAAGCCCCCCTTGCTGGCGCCCCCGAAGACCTCCACCGCCTGGTCATCCCACTGGATCACGTTGCCTTGGAGGTGGGAGGTGCAGTTGGCCAAGCCCAGGATCTCTGCCGGTGCCAGCATGTGGTCCCACACACCGAACTGCGCCAGCTCTCCCACAAAGGCCTGCGTGGCGTCAAAGCGGCCACCCAGCGTGTCCTGGGAAAGAGCGGAAGAGGTGATGGGACAGGGACGGGGACAGGGATGGGGATGGGGCGGGAGAAGGGATGCACATCCGCCAGGCAAACAGGGGGGAGGAGAGGGGGGAGAAGCAGAGCGAGGTGCCCGAAGGCAAGGAGGGGAATGGATGGATGCATGGGGGAGATGCAAGCAGACAAGGCGGGGAGCAAATGGGGGACAGAGGGATGGGGAGAGGGAAGAGGAGATGAAGAGCACACACGGCCTGCCCGGAGGTCAGATGAGCAGGCAGGAGAGCCCCTCGCCCACACTGCCAGCGCGCATGCCCGTGCTGCCCCCTGCCCTCGCCCCATTTGGGGCTGTCCCCCTGGCCATCTTTGTGCCAGAGTGATGCGAACCAGCAGCCCTCGGCAGCGGGCCGGCACGTACCTGCTCCTGGCCCAGGATGATGACGCCCTGGGGCTTGATGGCATGCCAGGAGGCCAGGTTCTCGCCGGCACCCCGCTGCTCACCATCCTGGTATGCCGACCACTTGCCGTCCCGGGTGGTCCACGCCACGCACACGTGGTGCCAGGCCTTGTCCTTCAGGCTCAGTGGCAGCTGGGCGACCTTCACGAGAAGAGCAAGAGCCCGGCACTCAGTGGGACTGCCAGAGGACCCTGATGTCCTCCCAGCCCCTCGCAGAGCAAGCGGTACACCCCCATGGCAGCAGCACCCCAAATTCTACAGACATCTGAATGCACTGCTTCTCCCTCTCAAAACCCACCCCAGCGAGCCATCCTCCCCATGCTCCTGCCTCCCCACTCCAGCCCAGGCCCCTTCCTCCCAGCTCCCCCACCCCAGTACCCCCAGGAGCATCATTTCCCAGGAGGGTTGAAGCAAGGGAGATGAGGGCAGGGGCTTCCCTCCCGTTCCCCCTCTGGCTGGACTGACCTTGTCATTGATGAGCAGTTCCAGGGGGTTGGTGCCCCACTCCAGCAGCACGATCTCGTTGGCTTGGCTTGGGACGGAGTAGGAGAAAGGGGTGCCGAGCCCTGCCAGGGCCTTGGACTTCAGCCACATGCAGATAGTGAAGGCGTAGAGCTCTGGCAGGCTCTTCTTCATGCGGGCATACATGTAGTTGTTCTGCACCGGGATGGTCACCTTGAAGGCATTGGGAGGGCTGTAGCCCGGCGGTCCTACACGTCAAAGATGGGGAGGAGAGAGGAGGGTCAGCACCCATCGTTGGGATGAGGGTGGCTTGTCCCAGGCCCCCCCATGCCACATCCATCCCCGTTGGGCCGGACTCACCGTGCTCCAGCTCCATCACCCGGTTCTGGAGGGAGTTCAGCTCCTTCTCAATGTCATGCTGCTGCTGACTGCGGTCGGTGCTGGCAGCCTGGCGCTCCTTCTGCAGGGTCAGGATCTTGGAGAGGAGCTGCTCCTCCAGCTGCTCCATCTTGGTGTGGAGGGAGTCGCGGGTGAGCGCTGGGGTGGTGGGCACTGAGCCGTTGGTGCGGGCTGGCAGCTCCTGCTGCACTCGGCGGCAGCCGTGACAGGAGGGGAAAGGACGGAGAAAAGAAAAAACTCAGCATGGTGTCACCGTGAGAGGTTAAATAAGGACATGCCCAGCCCTCAGCACCGCGGGGAGTGCTGGGACCACAACCCCACATCCACAGCGGGATCTTCTCCAAGAGCCTCCAGCTGACTTTGTACCTTCCCTCTCAGAGCCCCCATTGAGTTTGTGACTGCGAAATGAAGCTTGGCTGCTCTTAATGACTTTCTGCTGTTTCAGAGATAAAGCAAGGACGGCACGCACGGGCGCTCAGGTCATCCCTTGGCTCTGCTCCCACGGGCAGCCTCCCACGAGGAGGGGGCAACATGGGAAGGAGCTCAGAGCTCCCCTTCCCCACCGCACGTGAGGCTGCTTCGCCATGGCCAGCACATTAACATCACATAACAGGGCTGTAATCCTCTTAGCCCAGCTCAGCCAGCACGCGGGGGTGCGTGCACGCGTGCCAGGTCGGGCAGGTAGCTCTCTGTAAGCGTAAGCCCAGGCCATCGGAATGCCACAGAGAAGTGGGGCCAGTGGTAGGTTCCTCTGGTCCTCCAGACATGACCCATCGCTTGAGGATATCAAACACATCTTGTCCCATCAGGGTTAAAACCCAGACCAAAATTCTTCCCCTGGCTGATCCAAAACCCGGCGCTTGGTGAAGATGCTCCCAACTGGTACTGCACCCTGCAAAGACCCCAGATCGCACCTCACTGGGAGACCCCATCCCAGCTGGAAGAAAACCAGGCTGGAAGGGAGAAGGTGGCCCTTTGCCATGCTCCTGGGATTTCTCCATAAATAGCAGCCCTCTCCCTTCTCTACATCCTTGGGGCATTAAGCTCTCTGCCATGGGCTTGGAAAGATGGTGACCATCTTCTCCATGCTGCCAGACCTTCCTGAAGGTGCCGGCGTGGCCATGGTGCCACCGAGAGGGGTCTGCATGGCTGCTTCAGCCCTGGACATTCTCATGGCTTGTGCTGGTGGGACACGGGGTGATGCTATCCCTGCTGATCTGGACAGCCCCCCCTCGGCCTCGGAGCTGGCCTGGAGGAGGTCACCACACTCATCTGTGGTTGTGGCTTCCAGCTTTTTCTTCTTCCCTATATCCCACTTTTCCAGGATGGACAGGATTTGATGATCACACATAAACAAGAGGGGGATGCCCCCCATGTCACCCCCGATCTTTGCTATCCATCATGAACAACAGAGGGGAGGGGAAGGCTGGAGGAAAGCCGGGTTTGGCCGGGCAGGATGCAACCTTGGCGGATGGGAACAGCAGGGAGAATGTAGCAGGGAGGGGGGGAGTGAGAAGATGGTGTTGGTGTCAGAACAAATGGCCCCACACCGGGCAGGAACACACTCAGGCTGCAAATGCCCTGGGGTCTGGAAAAGCCTCCAGGTCTGCCAGGACAAACCCACAGGTCTTGCAAGGAAAAACAACGTGGAGAACCAAAACCCAGCAAGAAAAGAGAGGTTGTGCAGGGGACATCTGCCAGCCCTGACCAAATGCCAGCTCTGGCTGCCAGCTTGTTCCGGTGGCACTGGGGATGCTCTTGTGGAGAGCAAAACCTCTCTGGGAAGGGAAAAGCGCCCAGCAAAGGGCATCCTGCCTGTGGTGTCTGTAAACCAGGGAGGGATTAGCTGATGGGGAGGGGGTTTTAGCCCTTTTTGGGGGAGGGAGTGTCTTGGGCACCTGCCGGTGCAGCCGGCTGAGAAGCAGGGGAGGGATGGCGGGCAGGAAGGAAAGGCGAGTGGAAAGGTTAATTCCCAGCCTCCTAGCAGGGATAATTCCCACCCAGGGCTGCCCTAGTCCATATTCAAACGGAGCTGGCTGTGCTGGTGGGGGGCAGTGCAGGTGGGATGGGGGTCGTCTTTGCCTCTTTGTCCGCATCCCGCGGGCTCCGAGAGCTTTTCTCATCCCTTCAGGCCGCCTGGCTGTGGTGGAGGCTGGCGCGCTCCTGTCTGCTGCACGCTTTGATTGCTCGAGCTGTGGGTTTAGAGCCTACGTCCCTGCTTTCGTGCACGGCTCCATCTGTTAATGACGAAAAAAGAAAAGGCTGGGAGCTTTTGTCGTTCTCGCTAGCCCCTGATAGCCTGCCCTACATTATTCAGTAATGACTGAGCGCTTTTTTTTCCTCCCCCTTCCTCCTGCTTTTCTCCCTGTTGCTATTTTCTTCCATCTGTAACTTTTATCCCTATGGTTTTTTCATTTCTCTGGCTTCGGAGCATCTCCTCCTCATGCTCCCCTCTGCACACACACATGCTGTCTCTCCCCTTTTGCTCAATTCCTTCCCCTTTCCTGAGCTTTTTTCCCCTCCATTCCTCTCTCCAGCTCTTCCCGGCCCCTCCAGCCCAGCAGCCGGGGCACCGGCAGCTGGACTCACATGACCGGCCAAACCACTGCCGGCCCCGTGTTCCTCGTGGCAAGGGATGCAGCTGGCACCCTCATCCAGCAGAGTTTGGGGGCCTCCCCATCGTCCCAGGAGCATCCCAGCAGACACTATCCCCATCCCTGCAGCTAGACCATGGCCGGACAGGAGATCGGACCTCCCCATCCCACCCCTGCACCCAGGACATGCTGGGTGATCCCCCCAGTGCCGAGCTGGGCTGCATCCCCTAACCATCCTCCACGTGTCTGAGCTGTCGCTTGAGCATCTTTCTCCCAAATCAAATAATTTGCAAAATTATTAATGCTAGCCATGCAGCTGTTATCTACCAGTGACCTTTGGGGAGGGGAGAGGGGGGAAAGCGCCTTCTCCCCGGCTGTTCAGCAGACGCCCGGCTTCCCATCTGCCACTGCACAGGCAGTAGGGGAGTGGGCAGCAGGTGCGGGGGAGGCTCGCTCGATGCTTTTTGGCCACCAGAGCCGGCAAAAAAGATTGAAATATGCCAGGTAATATTAATCACATTAAATGTCAGNCGAATTCACTTTGATTTATGTAAGGAGATCAGAGCCTCATTTACTAATGCACCGGCAAATCTGGGCCCCGCCACTCCCCCTCAGCCACCGGCATGCAAGTGCCCACCTTAGCTGCTGGGACGGGGCAGGCAGGACCAGG
This sequence comes from Fregata magnificens, assembly GCA_013389945.1. Classification (NCBI taxonomy): domain Eukaryota; kingdom Metazoa; phylum Chordata; class Aves; order Suliformes; family Fregatidae; genus Fregata; species Fregata magnificens. The sequence continues at coordinate 181,863 of WAAD01009582.1, forward strand.
CAGGACAGGATGATGCCCGCGGGACGGTATCCCCAGCACATCCCAGGGATCATGATGCTGAGCTGGGTGTGCACGCACAGCAGCCCCATTCCCTTTCCCAGACCCACGAATCCTCCCAGCCTGCCCGCAGCTCCTCCGTGGCCGCCGCCGCAGGATGCTCATTGCTGCAGGATGGCACACCCGCCGCACCGAGCTTTTTTGGACCCTGCCATCTTTTCGGTCCCTTTCAGACCCAGGCAGGAGCTTGGGGGTCATTAAACTCCAGGAGGGACTTCCCAGGGTGGAGGGCAAGCAGGCATGCATTGGCCTTTCCCTCTTCCTCCTGCTTGCAAGAGAAGAGCTCACTGCTGATTCCCGTCCCCCTCAAACCTCGCTCGGGGCCTGGGGCTGTCATGATTTGGGACTCTCCATCCCCACACTGCCAGAGACAGAGGCGGGAGGGAGGCAGCCAGCTCACTCCCATTTCCGTGCCCTTACCCGCGGGTTTCTTGCCAGCAGCCAGGTCGCCAGCCACAATGGCACAGCCAGGCTGGCACAGCCGCACGCCGGCTGAAAAGCAAACAGGCTGTTACGGCTCTGCCGAGGCCGGGTCCCCTGTAGGGCCCATCAGGCTGTCCCTCCTCCCGGTCAGCTCCCCTCTGAGGGACCATGGGGACAAGGAGGGCATCTGCATCCCGGCACAGCCCAAGGGGCTGAGGCAATTCCCTCCCCCGCTCCAAAACTGCTCCATTTCCATTTGCAGCAGTAATTAAAAGCGTGGAAAAGGATCATCTGGGCCCCCCCGGCTCTGTGTGCCAAGATGTGCCCGAGCATACAGACGTGAGCATGCACGCAGAGCCGGGGGGGGAGCCTTCAAAAACGGGAATGGAGGAAAAAGCCCAGCCAGGCTGCTGCGCACGAGGAAAGCACAAGCGATGGCTTGGGGGGTTTAGGAGGAGGTGATGGAAGATGTCCCCATGTGAACCCCATGCCGGTGCTTGCCCGTCCCTGCCAAAATGGTGGAGGGCAAAGAGCGAGCCCTTGGGGGCCCTCCCTGCATCCCCCCCCCCGGAAACCCTGCTGCCGTGCCACCAAAATTAAGAATCAAATGACTTAATAGGTTTTTCGGCGCATCGATAAATCTTGTTATGCCTTACAGCCGGGGCCAAGAGCGCCTGGATTAGATCAGTGATCTTCCGCCAGCCCCCTCCCTGCAATCCCGGCTCCGGAGCCTCCGTCAGTAATCCCTGCCGGCAAACCTGCTGCCTGCGGGGAGATGTCCTGGGACGCAGCCTTCCCGGGGGGGCCACAGCATTTTGTGTCATCCCTCTCCTGGGACTAAGCCATCCCAGGCTTCGCCAGGGCTTCCCCTCCTTCCTTCCCTCCCGCTGGGTTTCACAGAGCCTCCGGCACGCTGGCAGCCACCCTGGGACTGTCTCCATCCAGGTCACCTTTTGGGGTGTTCACCGCTTCCCTTTAGGAGAGCTGCTGGGGGTGCCCCCCATGCTATGGGGTATCCCAGGAAGATTCCCAGGGCTGACAGATGGAGCCACGCGGGATGGAGAGGCGCAGGCACTCCACCATCAAGTGTTAGGTGTCTGCTCGTATGTAGGGGAGCAAAGGCAAGCCGGGGAGGGGGGCCACAGGCAACCATCACTGCACAGCTGAGGTGTGACCCCAGGGCTCGGCTGGCCGGGCTGTGGCCGTCACCAGGCTGGCCCAGGCAGCATGTTATGGCAGGCTGGAGCCAGGGCAGCCAAAGTCCAGCCCGCCTGCGACACGCTGCCCTATTTCCTGAGCCTGCAGGGCTCGCCGAGCCACGGGGCACTGTGTCTCCCCTGCAGCGTACCCTTGGGACCCTCGGGTCCCCAGCAGGGCAAAAGGGAACGTTTTTGGTGATGTGCTGCTTGTCTTCCTTATCAGTATGTGTGTGTGAGCCTTGACCCAGCATCGCTTCAGGCTCCCCGGGCGCACACGAGAGCCTGCTCCAGCCCTTGTGAGCTTCACCCTCCTCCACCCCAAACCTCCCACGATCGCCAGAAACCCCAGGGAGAGGGGCCAGGGCAGCTCACAGGTGGAGAAGGGGGAGAGCATGGCCAGAGAGCAGCTAAAGGCCCGATGCTCCCTGAGGTTCAAACTGATGTGCTGGACACCATCCCACCGTGCATCACCTGGTCCTCATGCACACACAGGGGGGTGTGTGTGTGTGTGTGGGTGTGTGTGTGCAGGGGCTTATTCCCCCTCCCCCCCCCCTTTATTTCTGGGTGAGCATGGCTGCACGTGCATTTCTTAGCCCAGTTGTGTTATCCCACTCATGGGAATCTGTTTGTTTGAGGCTGCAGTGGGTTTTTGGGGTGGCTCTGTCCATCCCTTTGGCTGTATCGGGCTCCAGGCATCATGCTCAGCTGGGCTGTGTGTCCCCGCCTCCCCACAGAGTCCTGGCGTGACTCTGTGTCTGTTTTCGTGCATGTGTGTGCGCATTACCCTGGCAGCTCACAGGTGCTTCCTCCGGTCTCCAGCTCTTTCCCTACAGGTGTGCATGTGTTTACTTGCCTTTCCCCATCCTTCTATCCCTGTTCATATCTCCATCCATTACAACAACCCTCTCTTCTGGTTTCGTTTCTCAGCCCGTGACCTTAGTGGCTCTGAATTTTCCGCCTGTGGCCTGCTGCTACTGCACCCACATGGCTGCAGTGAGGGGGGCAGAAGGGTAAAGCTGGGGAGAGGGACCTCATGGGGTGCTGCCTAACCCCCCTCCCACCTCTGTGCTCCGGGGAGAAGTGGAGAGGGCAACAGGGAACCAAATGGGAAGATGAGGAGGTTGAGGACTTGCAGGAGGCTCCTTGCAGGAGGCTCTGGCCCCCGGCAGACCTCAAGGGACAACAAAACCCCCCAAAAAGATGGGGCATCTGGAGCAAACCCCCCAGCGAAACCAGACGACTCCTCTCCAGCAGCTCTCATGTGCCCAAACTATTGCCCCGGCCATATCCTGCAAAGTCTGCCAAGGTCCGTGCGACTGCTGAGCCCACATCAGCCCAAATAAATCAACACACACGTGTGCCCTATGATGGGCCCCATCCCAGGCGTCACCTTTGGTGCCACTGGCTTGCATCCGGGCCAGAGCTCAGCCCACCAGGCACGCGCTGCACCGACGCTACAGAGTGGGGACCGAGGGTCCACGTCCCGAGTGCCAACAGCCTGATGCCTCAGTGATGGGCACAGCAAGTGGCTCCGGCTGCCCCCTTCTCTACGGCTCCTAGGAACTGCGTGGGGAAGGAGTGCTGCGCTCGCGGCAGGTGGCACCGCGCTTTACTTTGCGAGATCTCCTGCTCATAACTGCCACGGGATCAGATGGGATTTACCTTTCTGCTAAAGGGCAGGATCTGGCCCTGGGCTGACAACCTGCTGCCCTTCCTCCAGCAGAGGCCTTGGTGGGTGCTACGGGGCGAGCGAGGTGCCCTACCTGGGTGCAGGCTGGGGGAAAGCAGGGCAGCCCTGGCCCTCCGGGACCACCCTGCTGCAGAGGGAAGAGAGGGGGGGCTGAGGGCGAGCCCCTTGCCCCTGGGCAGAGCCCGTGGGGAAGAGCGGGGCGAGGACAACCTTCCTGAAGCCTGGCGAGGGGGACGAGCCGGTTTGGGGCAGGACTGGCAGCAGGCCTGGGGAACGGTGTGCGCGGAGCATCCCCCCCAGACCCCCGGGAGCGTCTTCCCCCGGGAGCATCCCCCCCCCGCGCCGACCGCCGGGAGCATCCCTCGCACCTCTATCCGGTCGATGCGGTCCTGGAGGGCGCGGACGGCCTCCTCCAGCTCCCGCACGGCGGGCGGCTCGGCGGGGGGGTGGCC
>WAAD01009582.1:186333-207560 GCA_013389945.1 Fregata magnificens
CGGGGAGGAGCGGGCGGGGAGGGGGAGGCACCCCCGGGGCACCCCGGGGGCACCCGGGGACGGGGGCAGCCTAGGCTCGGGCTCGCTGAAAGCAGCCCGGTGGGAGCCAACAGGAAGGGGATGCTCCTCCGGGACAGCCCAAGGGAGGATTTTCCCCTGCGAGATGCTTGGGCTGGAAGTAAAGGGCCCCTCCTTACCCTGAGGGTCAACACCTCGTAATCGGGCGTCCCCCGGGAGGGTCTTTGGGGCTGCTGGTCGGCCTTTCCCTCCTTGCCTTTCTCCTAAAAATTAAACCAGCAACCTTCCAGCTCTTGGAAAATGCCTCCCCCGGGAGGGTGGCGGGGCGGCTGTCCTGCTCCCCCACCCCAGACACAACTGTTGCGGACAGCAGCCGTGGGATGCCTCACCCCCTGCCCCGCACGCCCGCACCACCCGTTTGGGAAATAAATACCTACATTTAATCTTCCCCTACCATTACTTTATCCTGAACCACTTGTGAAGAAGATACTTCCGGCACCCACTCTCTCCTTGCTCCGACAGCGCGCTCGCCCATCCGACACAAGCCGTGCCGTGCCCTCTCCCCTCCCCAGGCGTGCCAGTGCCTTGGCTATGCAGCCTGGCTGAGCCAAGGAGAGCAGTGGAGGGAAAGCAAACAAAATCGATTTTAAGCTCTGCTCAGTAATGGCAGGAAATCCTTCCTAGCTGGCAGGGAAGCGGCAGCATGTGTGTTTGAAACAGCTCCAGTGCTGGCTATGAAACACCGGTAAAGATTACATCTTCTCCCCCCCCCAGGCACGTTTGAGGGGATAGCAAGGGAGCCAGAGCTACAAAGGCTCCTCAAACTCAGCTTTATGCAAGCAGGGAGTGGGATGCCGCAAGTGGGGCACGGTCACCCTCTCTCCCCAGGGAGTGCATTGCACCTCAGCCCCCCCAAATCCTCTCCCTGGAGCCAGCAAGAGGCCTATCCGGCTCGTGGTGCTGGGAGGCTGCAGGGAGGAGGGGAGGAAGCTGGATGGGGCAGTTTAAGGAAGAGGGAGAGATGAAGGGAACTGTGAGGAGGAAAAAACGGAGGTGGGCATGGAGGGGGGCAAGAAGGTGGATGTGTAGAAAGCCCAGTGACAGGCACCTGGCCCCGGCGGTGAGGCTGGTGAGTGCTCTGGGCAGACAAGAGCCCAGAGCACTGGGACGAGTGGGTGCTGGTGCAGGATGCAAAGAAAATGGAAGCCTGAGCCCCACGGCATGGAGGGAGGCCACTGGCCTCCGACCTGCCCCTTCCTAGCTGTGGCAGGGGATTGCACCCACTGCGTCACCCCCTGCCTGCAGCCTGCCCACCCCTGTCAGCAGCCAGGCAGGAGCAGATTTGAAATGAACCCATGTTGGTGCTGGGCCAGCCCACCCCACCCCACAGCATGCAGATCAGGATGGGAAAGGCGTCCTTTACCTGCAACCCTGCAATAAAAAATGCCGTACGCCTCTACCTGAGGCTTTTTGGGTCCCAGGCTGGGGGAAGCGATGCCGTGCTGGGGACTCTGCACTGGCCCGGCCGAGCATCCCTCGCATGCTGTCCAGATTTTATCGCCAAAGGCTGCGGAATCGCGGTGGCAAGGTTTATCCCTCTGACTGACACTGCTGTGGCAGTGAGTGGGGTGGGTGAGCCCCTCCACACCAGCCCCAACCTGCTCACCCATGCCGGGGCTGCGGGAGGTGGAAGAGTTGAGCGCTGCAGCGGGGCAGGGCTCACTGCTCCCGGGGTCCCGACCTCTCCCTCAGCAGGGACCACGACTTCTTCCCAGAGACAAACAGGCGGCAAAAATAGATTTTCACAGGGGGTGATGACTCAGATTGGTGAGTAGCCAGAGCAGCCTCCCTGTCCTGTGAATAATGATTCAAAGATGCTTGGTGGGCAGCCGGCTCCGTGAGGACAGTGATGCCAACACCCTGCCCTCCTGTGGGCAACGGGATGGGGGGAGGTGACCGGGGGGCTTTGGGGAGCCCGGTTTTTAACAGGATTGGAAACAGAAGCTGGTTTTAACAAGCGCTCACGGATTCATCCCAGAGGAACGGGGAGTGAGCGATTAAGGGATTTTCTTCCATCTAATTAACGCCCGAACGGTGTCTCAGGCTGGCAGCTGTCCCCAGGGGGTGGCCGTGGGCAGGACAAGGTGGGCCAAGGGGACCCCCGCTGCGGCCCCTAGGTGAGAGGGACATTTGGGATGGGCTGCTGGCACCAGGGGAAGGAGATCAGCCTGCTCTGAGCCCAGCGGATGCACTGCCCCCTGTCCAACCCTCCCTGCGGGAACAAGGCAGCCCCTCACTGGCCAGGGGAAGCCCTGGTCCGTTTGTTATGCTCAGGCCAGCAGGGTGGTAGGGTTGAGGAACAGGGAGAGCCTTTTCCCAGGGGAGGGTAACTGGGGGTCTCTGGGGTGGGGGGATTTCCCCCCTTCAGGGCTATCGCCCGGCTCAGGGGCACACCCAGGGCCATCCTAATGGGGCAAAAGGGCTCCTCTGCACCTGCCACCCCACCGACTCAGCTCTACCTTCTCCTTAGACCAGGAGCCTTCAGTCCATCTCACTTTGGGGTCTGCAGACTCCACATAGCATGGAAGTCCTGGCTTCTTTCATTTCCCGGTCTCGTGGTCCCACAGATGCAGCTTGCATCACCTCACCCTGGTTACAGGGTCTGCCTGTGCCAGCACACTCGCTCAGGACCTCGCTGGATGTCTTTAGTCAAGGTCTGCCTCTCCAGCCTTCCTCCAGCTCTAGGAAGTGTGGGTCAGAGGTGGCTTCATTTGCTGTACTCAGGTCCAGTGAAAAGCCTACTTGCCTCTGAGCAAAACCAGGGCACAGGGGTGAGGGAGAGAGTGCTGGCCCCACAGGCATTTTGGCATGCAGAGGAGGCAAGGTGAGCCTGACAGCATGATGCAAACAGCATGAAACCTTGGCCGTGCTCTGCTTTGGTGGGCAGCATCCCCTGCTCCTGGCCAGCCAAGGCCATGTCACTGCTGGAGAGGGCTCTCCCGTGACTTTCTGAGCCTTGGATACTGGAGAGGCATCTCAAGGCATCTGCAGCCTTGGCTAACAAAGCAGCAGCTCTCTGCCAGGAAACACCAGCTCACCCCAATCTCTCCCCCTCCGGGTGAGACCTGGATCACCATGCAGAAGGGCACCCCTGACGGTGTTTCAGTCAGAGCCAGCTCGATGCTGACATCCTAGAGCTATGCCCAGACGCCGCCCTTTCCCAGCACCCAGAAGTACTGACTTCCCACTTTTCTCCCGTCTGCTTGAAGAGCTGGCACCCAAACCCTATCCACTTTCCCCATCACACCTCACACCAATAGCACTTCCCCACCTGAAATTTTGCTGTAATCTTTTTATATCTATGGGATAGAGACTAATGCACTGAATTTGGGGCTTTGATTACACACATTGAGTATTTTTCACCGTATTTCTTAGATTAGCATGTTGTAAAGTACACTTAGGCACACATTTTGGAGTTGGGAAAAGCGTAAAGCATTTTGCAGCCACCAAGCACGAGGCTGTGCTCAGATCTAATTTCATTTTTAAAAGAAAAGGATGTGGGAAACCCATGGGAGGTTCTTCAAAGCACTTCAGAGGAATGTGTGCAGGTTCCCCTTGCTACAGCTGGGCCTTCCTAAAGTGCCCCCTCTTCCCTCAGCGTTACAGAAGTCTCGCTTGTCTGTTGTTGGAGCCTCTGTGTGTCCAGAAGGGTCTGAAGACCCAAACCATAACTGACCCACAGCACATGAGAAGGTGTTTTTATTTGACTGCAGAGCTGATGGACACTGGCTTAGGGCAGGTGTTTCAGTATCCCCGCTACCCGCTCTGCAGGTCGCTTACACCAAGAGCAGGTCACAGCCCACCCAAGGAAGAGAAGACAACAGGTTTTGGAATGTAACAATTTATTGGGGTTAATTTTTTTTTTTTAAATTTTTAACTCCCCATTTCTGGCATTGATACAATATTCAAGAGCAGCAGAAAGAACAAAATGTACAAGAATACAAGAGTAATTAGCACAACCCCCACCCCCAAACCTGGAGCAAACCATTTTCTTGTGGGAAGCGCCAGGGGAAGGGGTGATTCAATCGCCCCTCCAGTGGCTACACCTCCCACCCCATCCGCTCTAGACAGAGTTTAGCCAGCTGGGAACTGGATTAAAAAACAAGACAAAACTGAACAAACACTATATTTAAAATGAAAATTGCAAGACAAAAAAAATATAGATATACAATTCATCCGTGCACAATCCTTAAATGCATTTTTTTCAAAATAAAAAAAAATTACAAGATACATATTTAGGTTTATTTTAAATTAAAAAAAAAAATACCACCTTCACTCTGTATGCCAAGTGAGGGGAAATAAAGAGACAGATGGGTGGCACCAGAACCATCAGCACTCTAGGAGTTAGGTCTGACCTTCTCTAAGAGACAGGATAAGGCTCTGATGCTGCCAAAACTCAAGCACAGGCAGAATCTGAAGCACCCAAGTACCACAGAGCTCAGTGGGGTAACTCGCCTGCTCGAAGTTCAGTATTTGCAGGAATCTGCAGGATTTGAGCCTAAGCTTGGCACTGGGGAAGGTGAAAGGAAGGAACAGATGAGGCAGGCCCCTGTCCTCCACCACCGGACAACTTTCTATCCAAAAAGAAAACAAACGGGGGGAAAAAAAAAATCCCAAAATAGAGAGAGAGTCCTCTATTCTTAAGGAGCGTACAAGGCTTAATGGCAGGGGAGAGAAGAAAAGGAGGGGAGGACAGCATACCAAGTTGATTAGCTTGGGGGAGGCACAGGCACGACAACTTTTTTCTGAAAAAAGTCATCACAATGAATTTTTTTTGTTCTGTTTGAGAACTTGACCTAAGACTATGTCGCCCTTTGCAGCCGGGGGCTGGAAGCAGCAGGGTCCCTCCAGGACAGCTAAAGAGCAACCTACCTGTGAAAGAGCACCTACCTGCTGCTCTGCCCAGAAGGAAACCCTCGGCACCCCTGGAGTGCGGGGCACAGCCAGGGGGGCTGTTCGGGAGCACATAAGGGCCCTGCTAGTCCTATGAGGTCCCAAAGCCCCATGAAGTGCTTTGATGCACCCAGCCACGCTCCTACAGTTTAGTGCAAGCTCTAAGTGCTCGGCTGAACAAGGAACGAAGTCAAGAACTGGGGCCCTGCAACGGGAATTAACACTTCAGCTGCTTGTCCCGACCATGCCCCTTCCCTCCCGCCAGATGTATCTTCTGAGCTGCTGCTGAAGGTGGCATCACCCTGACTGCATCTAGCCGTAGTTCTGTCGCCTTACTTCTTCCCCACTCTGCAGCACCATGCTTGCTGCCCACTTCCCTGCTCCGCTCAGCCCAGGAGCGCAGCGGGCATCCCAACTCCTCCACCCCCAGTGCTGTCTCTGCCGGCACTCTTGGATGGGTGCCTGGAGGGAGAGGGCTCACAGCACAGCGCTCACCCAAGGTGAGGGGACTCTCACCCCAAGGACCCTGCTTTCGGATGGTCCTGGAGACATTTCATTTCCCACCACAGAGAAGCTGGAAGGGACAGAAGAGCTGCCAGAGGCAGCCCACCACCACGGGAAGGGCAAACTGACTACACCTCCCTTCATTCCTGGAAGGAGAAATTTAAAGAAAGGGAGAAAGAACTTGGGGCCCTGTGACATCCTTATAGGTGAGGCAGGTGGGACACAGGGCACCTCAGACGCACCACACAGAACACAGGCGAAGCTGCTGGTGCCAAGGCTGTTGACCCTGCACAGGCAAGGGCACAAACCCCACTAGCCACGTCACTCTGACACAGGGCAACATCAAAAGGGGAGAGAAGTAGAGGATGGAAGGGCAAAGGTGAGGACGGAGATAGACTCCAACATCTCCTCCCATCTACACCCCCAAAAAGAAACCATACACGTTCTGCTCTGGTGAGGGACCTAAAAAACAGAATTAAGAAAAAAAATAAAGCCACTTATTTCCTCAACCCCAAAGCATTGATGAAATGAAGATACTTGCTAGAGTTACCTAGGGAAGGAAGCACGGACAGGGAGAGGGGGATTTCTGAAGCAATACTCGGCACTCCTCCGGCTCTGTGCAAATGCCATGGAAGTCAGGCTGCCAGCACCCTCAGCAGGATGGTCCCCTCCACCCACCACCCCCTTCACACGAGGGAGACGGAGGCACAGGGCAGTGACACAGCTGGCAGAAAGGCCACGGCAAACCAAGAAGGAACAGAACCCAGGAGGCACCGAATTCCCAGCCCCAAATCAACCCTCTACAGCACACCACCTTCAGAGCAAAGATCAGGAAGGCTGCGTGCGGGGTGGTGGGTGAGACAGGGGGGAACAAGGGGAGGGGAGAGGGTTTATTTTATATTTATATATTTATATATAAAAAGTAAATAAGATCCCAGCTCTTGCACGATTATTGGGCGATTGAAAAATGCAGCAAAAGCAAGCGACATTGGAGTAAAAGGATGCGCCAGGCAAGGAGGAAAAGGTCTTGTCAGAAGGTGGGGAAGGAGGCGAGGGGAAAAATAAGCACTTAGCCAGACACGCACTCCAGGTTTGTTACACCTCCCTTGGAAGAAGGGCCTGTTCCCGAGCAGCCCCACTAATGCCACGGCCTGGAGCGGGCAGAAGCATGGGGGACTCGGAACACCATCCTTCAGCATGGCAACCTCTTTCTGCCAGGAGGTCCCCAGGAAGGTGATCATCTCCAAACGCTGGGAGCTGCCGAAACCTCCTCTACAAAGAGGGGCTGGGAAAGGGAGTGAAATCCCTAGGAAGACTCAGCTCAGAGACAGCTCCTACCTGATAAAAAGCAGGACTGTGGTTGGTTTTGTTTCGTTTGTTTCATAAAATCTCCCTGGGAACTTCGGTAAGGGGAGACGCAGAGAAGCGCTCCCTTTCTCTTTTGAAAACAGGAATTAAGCAGTGGCTTGCCACACTCTATCTCTCTGTCTTCCATCCCAAAAGGGGCTTGCATCTCATTAGCTTCACGCCTCCCCAGTCCCACTCTGCTCAGTGAGGAGAAGAGAGCACGAGACAGAGGGCTGCCACTCCAAGCTGAAGGCCCTGGGAAGCACTGACAGAGCTCGACAGGCAGAGACAGGAGAAGTTCCCAAGAGCAGCCCAGGCTACGGGAGGCATCCAGACATCCGTCACCTGCCACTGCAAAGCCAAGGGCACCAGAGAAGTCCAAACAAGAAAAGCTGTCCTAGCATCCGCTGCCTGCTACCTTCTGTTCAAACACCAACATCTGGTGGCTTCCCTCTTCCCTGAAGTCACTCCCACGCACCAGATGAACGCCCAGCAGAGACATCTCGAATGGGGAAGCCAGCACGCAAGAGCTGCCTCCTCGCTTGGAAGAAACGTTCAGGCAACTCTTCCTCGCCACCCCGCAGGAAGCCGGAGCAGAAGGCGGCAGCCCTACTTGAGCACAGTCCCGTCGGGGTGCTCCTCTCCCCTCCCCACCCCAAAACCTCCAGCATTGGCTGGCCTCAAGAAGAGGGTATGCCTCAGTCGGCAACACCTTCAGAGCACACAAGGCAGCTCTTTCATCTGTCTCTGAAGATCTGACTACTGTCAGAGATGGGACGCCGGACTACATACAGATGGGACTTGGTTCTGTGTCCTGATGTGGTGAATCCTATATGGAAAAATGCCATTCCCCACCTGACGCTGGAAGAAGCTAAGAGACCCTAAGGAGAGGAGGCCTATCTGCTTCCCAGGAGATAAGCCCACTGTATTTAATCCTGCTTGGATATGGGAGAGGGAAAAGAGAAGAGACAGCGACTTGGCAGGAAAGGTACATGCCAACCCCAAATCTTAGCAGCTTGCTGTGCATGCAAAGTAAGTCAACTGTTTCCATGTTGGTGGCCCGATCCACGTTCTGGCAGAACGTGACCGGCCATTTCTGAGGGCCGCTCGGCCAGAAAACCACTTGGAGACTCCACCTTAGCTCACAGGAGAGGTATGGGAGGGAAGGGAACTCACTCCAACACTTGGGAGGCAAGGACGGAAAGGGTTTGTAGACAGGGTTCCTCCAACATGCAACTTGCCTTTTCAGCTCAGAGATCGCTGCTTAGTCCCAGAATGCCTTTCCCTCCAGTTCAAGCAAGTCAAACACCATCCCAGACACACATGCTTCGATACTACAAAATACTCTTTTCTCTAAGGACCATCTAATACCACTACAGTTTGTGCAATCACTGCATTTATTATTAATTTTTAAACTCTCTCTCTCTCTCTCGCTCTCTCCCCGTAGAAATTTTTTTTAAACTTTTCTTTTTTTATGCAAAACTAATCATTTCACTTTTTCCACTCCATCATAAAATCTCCTCTAAAAACACGACAACAAGAGAACAAACATGGCACAGACACAGAGAATATTTCCCTGTTTTTTGTTTTTTTGTTTTTTTGTTTTTTTGTATTTTTTTTTTCCTAGGGGTTATGGGGAAGGGAAGGGAATACTTTCAAATAAACTCCTCCCTAAATCCCACGCCCTTTTTAAAGGGCATGGATAAATCTTTCTTCCCATCTCCATTAAGGAGTAAGGGCAAAAATTCAGAGGGAGGAGTGTAACCCACGTGAATACGAAGGTAGGTTAGTCAGCCTCAAGTGGCTTGTCCACCTGAGGGAACTTGAGGCTGCTGCTGCATTCAAGTTAGCAGACCTCTAACTCAAAACAGCACGGGATCCTCATTTCGGATCCAGAGGTTCAGGGTTTGGTTCCCACCTGGTGACCCACCCAGGGAGAGATTTGTCACACAAGAGGTCGAGCTGTGTCTGCAAGCCGGATCATACTCCTTTCTTCCTCCACAAAGAGGATCTACTGCACGAGTTCCTCTGCCGCAACAAGTCCCCTCATCTCCTCACCACAGGAAGAAGGTCCTCACAGAGTACCCCTACAACGACCCACTGTTTTGCTCTTCACAGACAGTCCCCTTGCTTGTCACTCTGGAGAAAGGCAAAAACCCTTCGAATAAACAATTCCTGCCCCCTGCCCCCAAAGAACACCATACAAGAGACACTGGGGAATAGAATTCTGCCAAGTGAACACATCTTGGCCAAAACACATCTAGAGTTTCCTATTAAAGTTCCCTTTTATCTCCCACTTAAACGCTTCAATTTATTTTTTTTTCAGAACCTCAATACCACGAAACAAAACACATCACCACATACACACCAAACAGTAACTTAACAACCTAAAGTGACTGACCGGTTTGCATCCACCCCACAAATAAGCTCCTCTTATCTTGCAGCCACAGAATAATCCTTGTTGAGAAGGGGGAGAAAAAGAGAAGTATCTCCTCGCTGTTTCCCTAAGAGCGAGCTTCTCTCTATGCCTACAAACTGCTCATCTTTGAAGCTGCAGTCAAATGGATAGGCTATGCTAAAATAAGGGATCCTTGGGTGTGCCAGGCACAGGAAAGATGCAAAAAAAAAAAAAAAGACACGAAAAATACAGGCAGGTATTAATACAGACACGCACACAAGTCCAACAAGTTATAGGAAGCCTTAGCTTGGTGAATGGATCGGGGAAAGTCTCTTTCTCCCTGCCCCTAGCTTCAGCTGTGAATGCAACCGCATCCCCAAAGAGTCCACTAAGCTCTTTAACCAAGGAAAGAAAAAGAAAGAGGTGTGCAAAGGGTGGTGCTAACAGCACCTGGAATCCCCCTCAGACTGTCTGCGTGGACAGCGAGCCGCAACTGGTGTGAATTCACCGTGCACCACGGCTTCGAATTCCACCCACTGTGAGGCAAGGCTTGTGGGGAGGGCAGCAAAGATTTTATTACACCGACCCAGGCGCTGGAGGCGGGGAAAAGACAAGCTCTGGGCACAGAAGCCCTAATTAAGGTCAGAAGCTGGTCTAACCCTCTCCCACCCCGATGACACCCCTTGGGCAGACAAATATTGCCTCTCTCCCAGAAACTGCCTTCCTTCTACCCTCAGACCACTGCAACCACAAAATCACTACTCCACACAAGAGCGCTCCTTGGAGCCAGCAGCTCCAGAACATCCTCGTGTGGAAGCACCAGAGGGGCCAATTCCACTCGTGTTCACCCGCCCAGGGCAGGTTTGTAAGTAGGTGAGCCCCAGCACGGGGAATTTTTTCCACCCTTTTCACCTCTGCAGCACGTTATGTAGAAGTGACGCCCCTCTGCCCCATCCCAAACAGGGGGGACAGGACTGAGAGGATGAGGCTCTCCCATTGATTGATCAGCACCTCTTTTCCTTGCCTCTATAGGCTGAGCCCTATGCAAGTAGGGGGAGAAGGGAGAGCAAAGGAACAGCATCTCACTGTGCTTAGGACCCATACAGAAATGGAGTAAGCCAGAAATGGCAGGCAAAAGAGAGAGCTTATTTTGGATGTGAACAAGGGTGGTCAGGGAAAGAGGGAGCTGTGGGTAAAGAACAGCAGGCTGTGGTCTTGCTCACTCCTATTTGCAAGGGGCAAAGAGAAGGAATTTCTAGATCAGCACACAGGAGCTCTTGGGGAAGAGATCCAGCGCACACGCATACGATGTGAGAGAGACAGTTATTTCTTACTAGCACCTTTGGTTGACAGTTGTAAGGGCTGCTTCAGATGCTGAAAAGACACAGGGGAACCCTCTTCCAGGCCATCCACCACAGGGAAGGGAGAGCAGGAGAAATGAAAAGAAGCAGGAAGAGCAAACAACCTGCCTTAGCAACCATCCATCCCTCCCTCCTTCTGAGGGAGCAGGGGAAACAAAAAGGGTCGGAGGAAGCCTACGCACAAGGCGGGAGACCAGCCTCACCCGGCTGGGGCAGCATCACGCTGTTGGCATATCTTCCCCCGAACTGAAGGATGGACGCACGACCCACTCCCACTTCCACCACGGAAAGGCTGGGGAAGGGCATTTCATGCCCTCTCCCCCAAGCAAGTGCAAGTGATGAACACCAGGAGGAAGATCTGGGCTGGAAGCAGACTCCCCTTTTCTTCCCTTCCCCCTGCAAAGCTGAGCAAGTTGGAAGATGCAGGAGAAGAGGGACCAGGCCACCTGAAAGTGCCCATACAACTGCCAAGGTAGCACCAATAGTCAAAGGAAATGGGAAGCCAATACGGGGCATATGCTGCATGGGGCACCCCCCACCACCCCAGCTTTGTCTCAAGCACCTTCCAGGCACGACACTTCACCTGCCCCTCTCCCTTTCAGTTTGGGGGGGATCTGGATCAGCCACTGCCATGAGGACAGCATGGGAGATGGCAGATCCAGGCCACAGGCCAAGAAGGGGAAGGATGGCAGGATCAGAGTCATGGCAAGGGGGAAACACAGGAATGGAAGAGACTGCATACACATTGCGGGAGAAGGCTTGGGGGACATGGGTGAGGGCTCCAATCCTCTTACATCCTCCCCTCAAGGATCTGGAGCTCCTCTTCAGTTTTCGTCAAAGATGGAAGGGGAAGGAGGAGGAAGAGCACTTTCCCCACCAACCCCGGGCACACACACACACTCACCCATCCCTCATCCCCAAAGGCTCCACTGCCCGTTGGACAACACCACATTCAAGGACAAACAACCACTCCCCAGCCCCAGCACGACCCTCCCCGCCTCCTCCCAGCGGCAGCGACACCCAGGAACAGTGGGTGCCCCCACTCCGCCCCACTGACGCGCTCCAGCCTCCAGGCAAGAGGGAGTGGGCAGGGGGAAAGGAGGAGGAAGGGTGGCAGTGAGGGAAGAGGGACAGCCAAGGGGAGAAGGAGAGAACTAAGGACAGCCATTCGCACCACGACTTCTCGCAGGTAGGGTTCCCCCCACACCCCTGGAGCGGGGGGACCTGGCTGCTCACTTGCTGCCTCCTCCGCTGCCACCGCCCGCCGCCACCTTCTCAAAATCCTCCGCATTGCAGAACTCCTTGATGGTGACGGTGAGGAGGTTGCTGGTGACATCCGTGACCACCACATTAGAGCAAGGGGACATCTCGGGACGCCAGTCGCCGGCCTCCTGCTCCGGGTCAGAAGAGGAAAGGGACAAGGAGGGCGTCTGCCCGCCGCTGCACCCTCCTGGGGGAGAACGCTTGCTGGTGGCGGCCGACTCTGGTGGGATCGAGAGGTCAAGGACCTCTGACTCACGCCAGTCGGGGACGGCTGGGCTGAGGGTCTCAGGGAGCAGCTTCGGAGGGGAATCATCTGGGTCGGAGGAGGAGTGGGGGGCAGGCGACGGGCAGCCGGAGGAGCTCGAGCTGGGGGCATCATAGGGGGTGGAGCCCATAATGAGCCCACAGGAGGCTGCCTGGGAGCCTTCAGCCTCCCCTTTGCCCTCCAGAGAGGGGGCAGGCGCAGCAGACGGCTTATTGTAGAGCGAAAAGGCGCCGAACTTCATATGACGGATCTGGGTGCGGAGGACACTCTCGCTGAACTTTTTGCTCTTGCCGATGACACGGTTTCGGGACGGGATCTTGGGCCGAGCCAGGCCCCCAGCCCCGTTGGCTGGCTTCCCACCTTTGTCAATGACTTTGAGGTTGAGGATGATGCGGCTGCGCTTGGGCTCGCGGGGTTTCACCTTACGGTTGATGATGCGGACGGTCTCCGAGAAGGGCGAAACGGGAGGACGGATGCCAGCCCCGCCACCTACGCTCCCGCCATTCTGGGGGTCTGGACGGGGCAGGGGGCGCCGGGACATGCGGTGGCATCGCCGTATGTCTTTCTTGAGCCGGTGCACTGCGGCGCTGGAGTGGAGCTTGGGAGAGGAAGTGCTGGAACCAGGCTTGACAGAAAAGTGTACATCCCCAATGTGGAGGGCCTCCGCTTGGGCCCGAGCCTGCAGTGGTGGGGAGAGAGAAAAAAAAAAAGGGTCAGAGAGGCAGCCTAGATGCAGCCACATCTCAAATTGCGCATTGCTCACCTCAGGACAAGAATGCCGTCACATTAATGACAAGCACGCATACACACCTATGGACTATTAAGAACCACGGCACAGCCCCCATACAAGCATGGGGCACTTCTATATCCTTTTTGGGCAGCTAATTACTCCCTAGGCTGTGCCCCTGTTGACATGTGCCCCCGCCCCCGGAGGAAAATGCTACCCTCCAGCCATGTTTCAGGGTTACAGTTAATGGTTTCCAAGGCACCCCTCAGTCATCACCAGCCAACGTGCACAACCCTGCACTGTCACCCAAACAACTAAGCGTCCTTCTAGGCATTGGGGCTGTTAGCATCCAAAATTATGTACTAGTCCCAAGGCAGGGGACTGTATCAGGTCCTCTATAAAATGAGCACGAGACGAGGGGGAGAGGAAGAGTAATGCATCCAGTTTGCTCTTCCCCTCCCACAACCAGACTCATCTGCTCTGGAAAGCATGGTAGAAAGGGGTCTTGAGGAACACAGGTAGAGGTGGGTGAGCGTGGTCTGACAGAGCTGTCTTAGCTAAACACAAGAAATGCAGAGATCTGAAGCTTAATTTTAACTAGAGACCACATGCAAGTTGCATATGCTTACTCTGCTGTGGGAGCAAGGTCCAGCATTTAAAGCCAGAGACCAGGCCAGCTGGAAGTCAAGTTTAACTGCATCTCCAAAGAAGAGATTGCCTTGTCCTTTTGAACACCGCACTCGTTTGAAACCTACTAATGAAACAGAGCAGGAATAGCACTGGTTCAACCGCTTGGTGCCAGCCCTCCCTGAGAGCCAGGGCAGGGGAACAAGACTTTTAAGCTCTTCTGGAGCTTAGAGATAGTGCCAAAACCTGCTCTGGTTCATGTGCCAGAGACAGGAACATTTTCTGGCAGCAGGAAAATCAGTTTTATTGGTAAGTTGAGGTAGCATGACCTGAAGACCCTGTGGACATGGAAACCCAGAGCATATTCTTACCCCACCCCTTGTCAGAGCACAGCTGCTTGTAGAGCTCAGCCTTCCACCTGCACCCTGCTCCTCACCCAAAAAAATCCCCTTCCTTATTCTCTCCCAGCAGTGGTCATAGGCAGAAGTCACCCAGGTCTCGAGGGGACAGGTGAGCCCCCCTCTGATTGCCCATCTAGTGAGCAGCTTCCCCCATCTTGTGGGCACTACAAGAACTGCAGTGCTAGAAGACAGCTGCTTTTCCTCCCTAACTTTCCCATCCCGTTGCCCCCCAGCACACGCCAAGATCGGGATGGCTTCTTGCCAGCTAAGAGCTTAAGCACTCCAACACCATCTCCTTTGTCACCCTGCAGGCTGTGCCTCCTACCAGAAAAACGCCTGGGGAAAAAAATGTGCGTGTAAAGGCAGGGATCTAACAGATCTAAGTGAGGGGCCCAAGCCAGCTCTTGCACAATAAGCTCAAAGCCCTGGCCCTACATCCCCAGAGCTTTGTTGTCACCCAGTGCCCCTCTTCTCCCACCGAGATCCCCACGGGAACCGCAGAATATCCTGAACAAGCAGAGAACAGAGACGTGAAGACATTTTGTTCTTCCCTGGCTAATGCTGGATCATGTCCTGCAGTACTACTTGTATCCTGGCTTTAAAAGGACTGCAAAGATGAGGCCTCCTTCCCCGGCTGCATGTGAAAATGCAGACTGAAGGCTCATCTGCACCAGGGACTCTAGACTTTGTATTAGCCAACTGACAAAGAAACAGGGACGAGTAACATGACTGCCACGGCAGGCACAGACACTCTCCACGTTAACCGTGGGCTGTATAGGGCTGTCTCACCTAGCTAGAAGGAAACATCCCCAGCCCAGACAAACCCTGACACATCCTGCCGTAGCAGGAAGCATCCCAGTGTCCAGCTAGTTTCTCTTTGCTCAGCCTCACGCATTACTCCATGCCCCAAACTGTTCAGAAAATGAATAGTTAGACACAGTTCCTGTCCCAGGCATCCTACAGGCTGGAGCAAAGCAGCAGCACCAGACGAACTCCCTGTACCACACATCAACTCTCCCCATCCCATCCCAATGATCCACAACTTAGAGACCCCACAGATCCCGTCAGGAGGCCACAGGCACAGACAGATGCACATCTAGGGCTGTGCTTGCTCCCTGTCCTCACAGGTCCCTCTGAAGCAGATGGCAGACACCAGGACAAGCTACAGTTTGCTTTCTGACATTACATACCAGCACAGCCTGGATTAACAATTTTATTCTTCCTTTCACCCCCCTTCCCCATCACAACCAGCCCTTGCAGCATTGCTACTCTTGTGCTTTGGGCTTCTCGCCAATCTACCGCTGCTCAGCAGAGAGCAAAGTGCAACACAATGTCCTGTTCCAAAACGCAGGACAGGGAAGCCAGGCAGAGGGTACAGACAGACGTACGGGTAAAAGTCCTTGATCTACAGCTTCAGCAGATAGACACAGGCATCCTTCAGGGCCTCTCCTGCTGCCAACACTGCATGTCTTCTAGATTAATTCCCTACCCTGTAATCACGCCTTGGAGTGAGGAGTTCTGCCCACTCTGTGTCCCTCTGCTCAGAGTCAAGTCTAATTGCTGCCTGCCCACAGTGCTGCCTTCCATCACTCATGCGAGTAAGAAGCAGGCCTCCCCCCACATCTCCCCTGAGCCACAGTTGCCTTATACACGCCAAAATTCCTCAGCGAAGCTTCCCATCGACCACGTTAAATGAAAAGCAATAATGCTGGGACAGTCACTGCCCAGCCACTTCCATAGGCCTGCTGATTTTACTTTCTCAACCTGTGCACATTAATCAGCTCCTGTCCTGTTTTCACAGAGACACCTGTCTTGGTTTTGTGCTTACACAGCAGCTAGCACAGAGCCCCGGTCCACGGCTAGGACTTTTCCAGTGCACCAGAACCATTAGGTCTCCTTTACTTGCTACGTGTCTGTGTTTCCAGTTACTTCTGGGGCACTTCCTCAAGGCTGAAGCTGTTACTAACTCATGTTTCAGCTCTCTGCATTTATTAAATTCTAGTTTCAGTAGTGTCCAGGTAGACTACATGCACCATCAATCTCTTTGACCAGATTATTAAGAGAAAGGGTAAGCTGGGACCCAAGAGTGTCCCCCCTCCAGTTGCTACACTGCTGTCCCCAGTGACCAGCTTCAATGCAAGTTCCGAAGAGCAATATGCAAATATTCAGCTTACCTTGAGCTTGTTTTTCCAGGTAAGGTTTCAAGAAAAATGGTATCAGATGCTTTATCTAAGACCAGCCCCAGAGCCCTCTCACTTGCGAAGCTCAGTATTCCTACCACAGGATCAGGTTTATTCAGGCATCAACTATTCGAACTCAAGTCTCTTCCCTGCAGAGGACAGCACATCTTCTGGGCTCTCCTTCTCCTGCTTCCAACTTTACGTTAAGTAACCTACTACCTCTAGTTTGGAGAAGACTCAGCACTCAGTTTTATCTGCTGGAAATGCATTTCTCCCTGCTACAGATCCATTACTTGATCACACTCACGAGCCGTATGAGCATGAAGTCTTTGAAAAACAAACCCATTTAATCCTTTCAGCTGTGTCACCACAGTTTGCTACCTAACTCAGAAGTTTTCCAAATAGAAACCACCTCTCTGGGTTTTGCTGTTTTCACCTGCAGGATTTGCTCACTGCTGAAGAGGTATTCAGCATGTATACAAAGTAATTCACTCTCTGCTTACAGCTGAGCCTACATCAGGATGCAGCTTCTGGAGGCTTGCTGCAGTGCTCTATCATGAGAGCAAGGCAATTGCTAGGATTGCTTCCCCTCCCCCCCTTCCCTTTTGGGATATGTATCACCTTTATTTAGCTTGTACAGCTTTCCCTCATTGCCCCTGGGAACTAGTATATCTCCCCTGTTCCCTACTATTTCTGAATAAATGTCCCTTGAGGCCCAACAAGCATATTTGTTCATTCATTCCCTTAACGCACCAAGGCACACAAGCACGTACACGGACACGTGCTTAAAAAAACCCCTCTTACCTGATTTGTATCAAAACCTCTGCAATTTGGAAGGAAAAAAAAAAAAAGACAAAAAAAAAAGACCTTGTAAGGCAACGGATTTCTAGTTAATTATTTCAAAATCAAGTCATTTCCAGTAGCGCTGCTGCACCACAGTAGCGCTACTCTCTCATAAATTCCTGGTTCTGCTTTGTCTTTTATTCTCCACCTGCATTCCCACAGTCCTTGCTCCAAACAGCATTCGCAAGAGCTCTTCTTTCCCCTTTTTGGCTGCCATTCTGCCTTTTTATCGCCCTCTTTCTTCTGCAGTCTTCCAAGTGACAAGGCAACAGCAAGCCAGTTCATAGCACAGTTCTCCCAAGCAACACTGCCATAAACTAAAGTTTCCCTACTGGATGGGGAACAAAATGCTACAAAGGGGAACGGTCTGTTTTCAAACCGCTTGGGGATAATTTACGAACAGGGAGGAGATCAAAAGAAACCCAACTCCAACTTCAGAGTTCAAGGAAGGGCGAAGCGACAGAACACCACGCTGCTCGGCCCCTTCTTCCCCCCCTCTCCCATTAAGGCTCTCCCTTACTTCTTCCTCCCCATTAACCTTCTGCAGTCTTTTCACCTTAGTATTTACAGCCACCCTGACCAGGGGTCTTTGCTAGCCACCCACTGAGCTTGCAGATCAGGCTCTGTCTCTTAATAGCACTTGCTAGACTTTATTAGATTAGTTGGCGAGTTTTGCATTCCTCTCAGCGGAGTGCCGAGGGAAAAGCAAAATAAAAAGAGCAAACCCAGCAGGGGAAAAGAGGAAGATCACTATAGCATGCGCTACATCTCTTTCTAACCTCACACCAGCTTCCATTCTGACCTGCAGCTGAAGGGCCTGTCCTCAAGGACGACTTCTACCAGACACCCAAGTAGTAAGGTAAGAGCCTTACGTACAGTGCTGCCCATTTTAGACCAAGGACTCTGCTTCCCATACACTCAGCACAAAGCTTGCAGCATACCAGCAGCCTCCCAAGAATTACAACCTCCCGCCAAGCTTGAGCTCAGCTGTGGGAAAGTTTGCCCCTAGTATGCAAAGGATAAAGACCCATTTCCTGCCCAAAACTTTGCAGTTGAAGTTTGCAGAGGTCACTTTCAACACCGGCCATCTTGATAGCGATATTACAAAGCCTAGACTGTAATTTCCCTTTGCAGTCTGATCGAAAGGGCAAGTGTTAGACAGCTCTCAGCAACAGGAGTCCGGCTTACAAAGGCAGCAGGTGGCCAAAGATGCAGCTTTTCAAAGCTTTTCCAAAGGCGTGGGCCACTAACCTGCTGGAATGCTTTCTGCAAATCCCCCTGGGTGCCTATCTGCAGCTTCTGAGAACTAATCCCAGGATAAACCTAGCCCCAACTGCAAACTAAAATACCCACACAAGCCAGGGGACTGAGCAGTGTATTGGGGCACTTATTTCAATGTCTTACTGGAGACTCAGAAGACTAAGTGTATGCACTGATACACATGAAAAATGCTAGCAAGCCACCGAGTCGAGGGCAGACTAGTCTACCAGAGCAGTCCTAAGCCAGACTCCTGCCTAAACATCATTGCATCCAGGCCTAATCTGTTCGGTTAGCAGATCAAAAAGAATATTGTTCTAACTGCCAATTCCAAAGACTCCCTCTGGGATGCAAGAATCAAATTTCTTCCCCTGCTTCCGAAATTCTCCCTGGCAAGAGATTCTGCAGCCGGAAGAACTGAAAACATCATTGGCGATGCACGAGGCAGAACTGGATCCCACTCCTCCCGCAGCAGCACCAGTGCTGCAGGGCTAGCAGAGGTTAAACCCGCATCTTCAGCGGGTCAGAAGAATTGACCAAGAGATGTATAGGATGCAAACTATCACGCCAGTCTCAGTTGCGTTTCTAGCCGCAATTGCATTGCTAGTGGTTTGCCTGAACAGAGCTCAAACAAGTTCAGATAGGGCTAGCTGAGATACGGTTACCTCTTGCTGCCTGGCCTGGGGTGTTATTTTTAGGGCAGGATCCAAAGTCACAGAAAAACAGCAAGTCAGAGCGCTAACAGTTTCACCAGCTCCGTTTCCCAGAGCTGCAAACCAAGTGGCAGTGGCAGCGCTCTGCCCTGCCAGCCTCTCCCACAACGTGGCACCAGCCTTCAGGAGAGCTCATCTTGCTCCCTATCACGATCCATCTTCTACAAAGTACCAAGCCAGCTCTGCAAACCTACGGGTTTTCAGTAGTGTTTGAGAAGCTGGCAGAAGGAAGATGTGCCACAGAAACGTGTCAGGGACGTGATTCAAAAGATGTTGTTGAATAATTCAGGTTCCAAGTTTAGGGGGGTTTTAAAGGGCAAGGGGAGAAGAGGAGGAATGAGTGGGCTTTATTTTTGAGTTTGGGGGTTGGTTTTTTTAAACAAGTGAAAAATTGGCAGTGGATTTTGCTGTATCACATTCAGAATCTAAAAGAAACTGATTACACACAGTAATGTAAAAGCACAGCATAAATGCTTCTCTACCACTCTGAACAATGTCAGGTGTTACAAATACCAGTATTTTTTAATTCAAGCAGAGAACTATTTTAAGCTGGTGGTTTCCCTTTAAGCGTTCCTCTGCATTGTTGGAAACCTAAACACAAGGGTTTCATTTAATGCATGACTGCCAGAAAGAGAAAAACCAACTAGTCTAGTTTCCCTGAATAAAGAGTAAGAGGTGGTACGTATCAGTTATGTTTGTAGTTCTCAGTCTGCAGATACAGAAAAGTGTTAGCAGAAAAACAGGCAACAAGGGAAGAGGAGGACAGTTCCATCAGCAGGACTTTCCGAGGATTACCACAGTCCCCTGGGTTTTACTCGGAGCATCAGAATACGCCTGTTCCCGCATTTCTTCTGTGTGCTTCATTATGTCCTCTTAAAGCAGAGGAGAGGTGACACCCTTCCCCTCGCTGCTCTTTCCGGTGCTTATACAGTTAAAGTGCTGCGCTGACTTGAGTAAAGCTCCCACCACTGTCAGGCAAAGGGAAGTATTAACCTGTTTCACAGATGGGGAAACATGCACAAAGACTAAATGACTTGCCCAAAGCCATAGGATGACTTAGTGATAAGTGATGCCTTACCACAGGGTCTACCCTGGCTGTTCCAGGGCTTTATACCGGATCAGAACCAGGGAAGCTGTGAACTCACTCATCTGTCTTAATCATACAAAGGTGTGTTGTGTTTCTACATTAATTTGAAATCTGAGATTGAGATAGTTGGAGAGGAAAGGTGGAGCAAGGCAAGGAGTTTTGTCTGTAGACTAACAAATCTAACAGAGCTCACATAGTGGTCACACAGCTACCAGATTTCTTAATTAGAAAAACAGAAAGTAAAAAAAAAAACGGGGGGGGGGGCAGCTGCACTAGGGACTACCTTCCTCATTCATCACTGCAAGCAAGCAGAGATACTACAACAATACCTTCTTGTAAAGATGCTGGGTCTATCAGAGGGGAACTGGAAACTTCAGCTGCTATCCTATGCAGAGCTGAAACACTCCTCCTCTCCCCCACCACCCCAAAAAAAGCAAAACAAGCCTGCAGTTTACAGATCAAAACACGAACCCTTCCTGAAACTCTCGCGGAGCACCTACATCCTGAAACACAATCGGAAAAGCACAAGTGGCAGCAGGATTCCCGCCACAGCTGCCCGATTGCTCAGTGTGCTGCTAAGTAGCAGGGCACGGGCTGGATGGAACAGGCTGCTGAAGGAAGAGGGAGAAGGGCAGGATAGCTCTCCACTGCGGCAACAGAAGGCAGTAAAGAAGGAGAAAATATTGGGAAAGAGATTGCAGCCTCACCATGCACATCTGCGTGTACCGACTGTCCTGCTGGGGCACCCGTCGCACGCACACATGCTCTCCCCTCACACGCTTCTGCGTCCCTGCCCCCCACCCACTTTCCCATGGGGTTGTCCCCGCGTTCCCAGAGCCAGGCAGCAGGCACAAGTCACTTGAAAGTCCAGTCCTTCCAAGGGCACGAACCGGTAAGGTTTGAGAGACATTTGGCTAGGCCTAAGTCATTTGAATAAGAGTTACCTTCAGGAGAAAAGTTTTAGGCTTAGGTCCTCTCTTCTTGGGCCCATACAGCTCACGCTCTCGTTCCCTTTAGGGAGTCAAATTTGTCAAGAAGTTAAAACTTTTCCCAAAGGGAGAAACAGAAGCATATAAGTTAAAAAAAAAAATAAAAGAAAATAAAAGAAAAAAAAGAAGGGAGCCTGGACACCCTTTCCCGCTCACCCACCCAAAGCCAAACCTCCTGCAGCCCCCCCAGCCCGGGTGGGGGATGAGCACTCACTTCTGCTCGAAGGCGGCGATGAGGCGGGAGTCCAGGATGTTCTCCTCGGGTTCCCAGGTGCTGTACCTGCCGGGGGCGCG
>WAAD01009582.1:208059-228719 GCA_013389945.1 Fregata magnificens
GCCCCCCTGCCCCGGGGGACGGCGTTCGAGGCAGGGGGCCAGTGGCGAGCGGTTCCCGGGGGAGCGGGAGGGGAAGCCCGCCCGGGGCAGACCCCCGGCATGGCGGCTGTGCTGCTGCGCCTCCGCTGCCTCAGCCCCCTTCCCGCCCGAAGGGGTCCTTTTTTTGTGGGGTTTTTTTTTTGGTGGTGGTTTTTTTTTTTTTTTTTTTAACTTAAAACAATGGCGGCAGCGGGGCCGCCCAGCCTTCTCTCCTCCATCTGCACACGCAGATGCGCCGTCACCCACCTCTGGCCAGCGGGGTGGCACTGGGGGATAAGTAGGGAAGCAGGCAGCCTCGAAGGCAAAAGTTAGGCAAAAACTAGCAATAAAGGCGCTTAAATCCCTTTTTTTCCTTTTCTTCCTTTTGGCTGGCACTGGTATGTGCCCTCATTTTTGAGCCAGTATAAGGTACTGCAAGGTAAATGGGCCAAGCATGCTACATAAACCTTTAAGAAAAAAAAAAAACCCAAGAAAAATGTTAAGTCACTTAAGAGGAATTCCCTGCCCTGAGTGTTACTGCAAAATCCTATTTAATTTCCAGTGTGCTTTACACGCTCTTGCAGGTGCTAAAAAGACAGAAAGAAAAAAAACTCAGTCACAAATCATTCTCTGATTCAAAATGGAAGCTGACAGCCCTGCAGCTGTCTTCATGTGGAGCTCATGGTCCTCCATTACCTGGAGGTATCACCTGGCACAGCAGAACAGCATATTCTACTTCATCTCCGTTTTTAGGGTGAGTAGGGGGTGCATTTCAGAATGATACTCTCTGGAGGAAGGGGGAGCGATGATCAGGGCCGTAGGCAATGGCCATCCTGCTCGTGCTGCTCTTTCTCAACCCACCACAACCTCACCAGCTACCTGCAGAGCACTGGCACCCCTCTGCTACCTCCTTTTCAGCCAGCCTGGCAGGGAGCACTCACAGCCCCTGTGGCTTTTGCTAACCCTTTCTCCATTTGCCCTTTGCCTCCCCTTTCTACCTCTGGCTCAGAAGTTCCACCCAGAAGGAGGATATTCTGGAAATGGCTATATTCATATATCAGTAACCAGCAGGGATGGATTTCCCAAAATCAAGGTGGGCAGGTAGGAGAACAAGCGTTTTCCTCGCTGCCTGCGATTCAGGCAAGATCTGTTACAGCATTTTGTTCTTTTTCACCTTAGCAGCTGAAATGTTGCAGGCACCACAAGCTCTCTGACCAGAGGAAAAGTGACTCAAGAGAGGACGCGTTCCCCACCACCTTGTCCTCATTCGATAGGGATTGGATGGAGAGGTTGCTGAATGCTGACAGAGAAGAGACAGCAAACGGAGTCACGTGGACCCTGGTTCAGGAGATGCGAACAGTTCAGAGAACAAGGTGTTTCTTTGGTCAGGGACTGAACCACAGTGTACTTCACCACTGATAATTCTGCATTTAGGTCATATCACTCACTTCAAGAATAGGCTGTAAGAGGTCCTTTCTCAGGTATTTACCATCACAGGCCAAGGAAGAACAAAACCCCAGACAGATCACTCAAGACTCTCACCTAGAATGGGACAAGTCCTTCTGGACTGCCCCATTTGTCTAGACACCACTTTTTAAAATCTCAATTCTTTATACACTTAAAGGGGACTTCAAAAGAACAAGTCGATCACACTCGTTGCGTTTTGCTTTTCACTTTAACTGCTTTTAACTTTGCATATTAAGTGTTCATTAACACCATCCACATTTAAATTGGTGTATTTGTTACTGTTCACTTTGTTTAAACAACTACTTTTACACTTGTGGCTGAGCGTCAAATAATTGAATTTCCAACCATCAGTACCATCCACCCTAAAAAAGCAGGCATTCCCAAATAAAATGGGGGAAAAGTCCTTACACACCTACACAAACACACGTGCAGCAGCTGTGACTGATGGCCTTGTCCCCAAACAGACGTATGGGTCACGAGCATCACACCTCACCTCAGGGCAGGAGCACAAGGCACCCCCGATCTACGGACCAGAAGGAGCAGCAGCATTTCAGAGAGCTCCATGTGCTTTTTCCAGTTATTTTCTCCCTGGACCTTCCTTCCAGCCACGGCGACTGCTCAAATGACTGCGAGCAGCCATTGTACAGGTATTGCCCAACCCCAGGCTCTTTCATCTAACTTTTACTCTCACCAAGCAAAATAGCAGCAGAATATCCAGCTGTTCAGAGCATTGTTGGGTATTTCCTTTGTTTCATTCACATTTCCAGTAAAACACTTTAAAAAAAAAAAAAAAAAAACCAACCTGGGAAGATGGCTCTCCCAGAACAGCTATTGTTCACTACGAACACTGAAATAAAGTATTTTTTTGGCGCCTCGCTGCCCTCAAGACCCCAGTGCCATAGGCTAGACCACAGCACTTCTTGCTAGCGCTGAGAAGCCAGTGCAGGGAAGCAACAAGCTTTGGGGGAGCAACACGACCTTTCTCACTAGAATCACTAGCAAGCTGTGTACAAGCATAGGGGGAGAGCAGCAGGTGCAAGAACATTTTTATTTTTTAAATGGCACTAGACAATGCGAAACTCACCTGCTCAAAGCTAGTAGCTGCCTCCAGGCTCATTTTTTTTGCAGACCCATGACCTGGCAGGAGTAACAGCGCTTACCTCCATTAGAACAGCTCCACGGGTTGATCAGCTGACTCCGTTGCTGTTTGCTCCAGGGAAATCGCTGTCAGGAGCAGCGGATTTCTGTAAAGAAACTGTCATTCCCTCTCCCACACCAGGTGCTGGTGCAGCTGCACACACCCCAGCCCCTCAAGCAACCGCTGCATCCATTTTTAATCAAACCCTTGGTGCTACGGTCATCCATGTCAAAACGTGGTGAGATTTCCCAGCTGCAACTCTGAAACACACAAGAGCAAAGACAGACCCCTCAGAGCTGACCACGTACCTCCTCGTGCAACAGTTATGGGTGGCCCAAGCAGTGGCCAGAACAACCACCCCTCCAGCTCGCTAACTTTCTCACGTAGCGGAGAGAGGAGAAGGCCTGTGGGGGTTCACGCAGTGCCTACACCTCTGGGGTACTACAATATCCGTGGAGCCTGCCCAGGAGTTCCCAAAGCAGGCCCAGCCACCCAGGTTTCTAGCATCCTTGCTTCAAAAGCAGTTGCTTGGTGAGCAAAATGCTGGAAAGAGAAGGACCGAGAGCAGGAAAGGCGAGTGGCACTGAACAGAAAGGAGCTGACTGCCAATTTCCTGGCAGCACTTGCCACAGACGCTGCATTTCACTCCATGCTTCTCAAGAGAGAGCACCAAGCTGAGCTGCTCAAACCGTGCGGTTTCCCCTTTCAGGTGCTGCCTGCGGTAGCAGGGGCCTGGGGGCACGTCCTGAGGCGCAGCTGAGCGCCCTTGTTCTCAGGCATCCTATCAGGAGAGCTGTGCAAGGCAAGCCGGCTGCACCGCACGGATCAGAGGGGCAGCATAGCAACAGATTATTAAAAAAAAAAAAAAAAAAAAAGAGAAGTACTATCCAGATTAACCTTTAATCCAACCAACACATGCATGCGAAAGGACAAACCGTTACGAGTTTCTAGTGCCAGCCAGCCTCTGCAGCATTGGCAGGGGCAGGAAGAAACAATCTCTGGAGCAGGCTTTCCCATAACTCTGCACTGCAGTTTCTTACAACTTCACCTGACTCACTAGCTGCTGCCAGAACCTAAGTGGCTGGCTGGAGTCCTGCTCCGATGGCATCACTCAAATCCAGCCTCCCTGGCTCCGGGCAAGCACGCTGACGGCGCTTTGGTAACGCAGGCAAGACCTAACCACGCTGCCTTGAGCCATGACCAACACAGGAAACACACCCCACCCCCCTCCGCTTTTGCTCTGCATGCTTTTGTGATTGACGTCATAGCTGCGTTCGGATGCTAGGCTCACCCCCACGTTACATCTACTGAAGGCATCTCACACAGCCCCGTTCGCATGCTGGGGTACCTTGATTAACAGCTAGCCTCCCCCTCCACAGAGGATGAAGAGGCACACACCTTGAGGGAGCAAGTCAGAAACCAAAGTGGGCTAAATGATGCTGTGGGATTCTCTCAACGGAGTATCAGCAGTCCTAGGATTCGGGCTCCTCGGCTAAGCCCTGCGTTACCTGCGGTGAATCAGGGGCCAAACTCCACCCAGGAGCCGCTGGGCTCCTGGGGAGCTCCTTGAAAGCCCTGCAGGCCAACCCACCGGCGGCTTTGGCTTGGAGGAGAGCGGGCTTCCCCGCTGGCAACCAGTGCGAAGCGTGTTTGGCAGCCCAGGCCTTGCCTCAGATTTTCTCTGTTCCCACAAGAGACGCAGGATACGGGGCACACCAGCACTCTCCTCCGGCTGGTGCCAGCAGAGCGGTCCTGGCACCACAGCATTGTGCGAGAACGTCAAGAACTCCCTAAACCCAGAGCAGCAGTCACCCTGCCATCGGCGTTCTCCTCTTCAAATTCTAATCCATCAAAGACCAACCATCCCAGGTCACCTCTGTACAGCTCTAACTTACGCAGTGGGTTAAAAATTAATAAAAACCTAACCTCCTCAAATCAAAGTAATGACTAATGTCAAAAACAGCCTTTGCGGGCTCCATTCTTCATCAATCCTTCTTCACTGATCTTTCTCACGCACGCACACGCACATTTTCCATGCTTTTTCCAGCCACGCTGCATGTTTATACCGGCAGAAGTGACAGGCGGAAAATAATTCGGTTGTAGAATTAAAGCAAGGGGAGGTAAATGACCACACAAACAGACCAATAGGTAAATGTCAGTTCTCATATTTAATATTTTAATAATTTTATTTGCAACATTTACCACATAAATCATCTAAATAAATAGATGCTGTACAGTCTCTTATCCATATCAGTACAAAAATAAAACCACACTTTGTGTCAAATTATACTTGAGCCTGCCCTCCCTTTGCTATTACAATCTCCTTTTACAGCACATACTCGCTCAGAAAAGGCATTATACTCCGATTGGTTGGTTTGGAATTGGTTTACTCCCTATTTCCCCCCCTCCCCAAATACATTCAATTAGTCTGTACAAAAGCTAGAAGCTCATTCTGTGCAAAAGGAAGCTTTCTGTGTGCAAAGACTCAGGTACTCTAGCGCGCTGACAGGAACAACAGCAACAACTGAAGAGACAAGAACAAAAATAATCGGGGACCCTCCCCTCTAACTGACCCCATCCCCCATCTCCCCCCCCCCAAGAGAAAGGAAGCATACCAAATTAGATGAGTCAGTGTACAAGAGAGTCCAAACGATGCGCGTACGCTGAGGGAAAAGGCTGGTGCTGAAAACCCAGCGAGAGAACTGGGGGTCCCCCAGCTGTAGAGCTTGCTAGGTGAAGAAAAGAGATTCTCTCATCTTAGCCTGCTCAAAAGGTTCTTGAGATACGCAGAACAAATGCTTCATCTAAGTGATTTTAGTTCTTTTGTTGCTGTTCTGTTGGAGATGAGGTGAGGAAACGGCCTCTGGAAAAATCCAGCAGCTACTGAAGACAGCTCCTGGTTCACCCTCCCCTCCTCTCCCCACCCCCTGTAGAAGGACAGGTATCTCCCCGTTCCTCAACTAAGCTAATAAGGTGCAATTTTTCAGATGGCAAACTCTACAAAGATGTCTCCAGAGCTGGAAGAAGTGGTCCTAGTTCCAGACTAGGACCACTCAAACTGAAACTCAACTTCATTTTTCCCTTTCCTCAGACAAAGGAGGTGGGGAGGGAGGAAGCCAACCGGCACCCCGAAGGTGAGCGAGGGACTTTGCAAGTCTCCTCTCCTCCCTTAGGGAGCCCTCCTTTACTTGGCACGGTGGAGCACACTCCCCCTTCAGCCATGGGAGGGAGGCAAAGGGCTGGGTGGCAGCTCTGGAAAAATGATAAGGAACAGCCAGCAGCCTGAAACAGATACATCTTTTGCTTTTCAAATGCCACTTTTAGACAGACGATAAGGAGTACTTAGCACTCCTAGTGCTTTGCATTTCCAAAGTGCTTCAAAACATACTTCAGATTTAAAAGCAAAAAAAAAAGCTGCTTAACATTTTGACAGATTTGCAAAAAGCTTCTTTGTGCTGACACTACATTTTCTGGTTAAAAAATAATAATAAAAAAGACTTTCCACCTCCTCCTTCTCCAAAATCCCCCTCCCAGTCAAAACTCTGCTACTCCAGTAACAAGGTAAGCTGAGATAGAGGTTCCGAACGGTCTTATGAGCTCTCTCTTTCAACGTCCGACTGGCACTCTCAGACAAGAACCCCCAGCATCTTTGCAGAGCAGCCCACAGCAGATGGAAATGATCTCAGCAACAAAGCTTCTACCCCATCCCAGCTTGGTAGCAATCCATCTCCCCCCTGTCAGCCATTATGGGCTCCCACTGGACTCTGCTCCTCTCTACAACTCCCAGTTAACTAGGGATCATCTCCCACCTGCTCCCTGCTAAGCCACTGCACTTTAAGAAATTCAGGGTAGAAGGGAAAGAGAGGTGGAAGAGAAAAAGGGGTCATCGCTCCAGGAAGTGCTTGTTACAGGAAAGGATTTGAAGGGTCTGAATTAAATTTTAAGTGATTGCTTGTCTCTCCTTCCAATTGTCCTGGGGCTGTTTTGTAGGCCTTCCCATCTTGACCAGCTGCTTGGGTGGAATCCAGGTGGTTCGACACCCAGCAGGTTCACACTTTCTCTGCGAGGACAGTTAAGTTCGGCAGGCAGAGGCCTACACGGTCTCTTGATCATAAGCTATTTTCTCAAAACAAGTTTACCATGCCCTTGGGGAAAACTGTTTTACGACAAGCACGGCAAAAGCAACATGTTCCCTTCACCTGTATGTGCCAACACTATACATTCCCATGTAGAGGTTACACTATGCAAGCTGTTAACATACACATCTCCCTTGCTTTCCCAAATGGCAAAAGACAGATACATAAATGCAGCACTGACCATCTCTTCTCCACAGGGCCCACTCAGAACTCCAAGGGGCATCCACCCACTGATGCAAGGGATCAGCTTCACTACAAGTTGTCTGCACTTCTAACATGCCTTCTCTCTCAACTGCCAGCTCACCCAAAGGCCTGTCCTCAACCACCTAGCAAGAGCAACTCTGAGGCAACTCCTTCCCTCCCTTCCCTGTCAAGCAGCTGCCCCTACTATTTTCCTAGAAAGGCCCACTACCCTCTTCTTCCTAGGCTGCAGGTAAGCAAGGGAGGAACAGAAGACAATAAGCTTTAGAAAAGGAGGTTTTTTACACTTTCCCTACTTCAGAAAGCACAAGCTTAAAGCTGGAGAGGAGAGGAAGGGGTGGAGAGGTGGTGGCAGATTTAGCTTTGCTCAAATACATGGATGTGGCTGACAGCCCTTGCTGCTGTCTTCCGCACCCCGGCCTCTGTTGTGGCTACCACTGAGGGTCTTGCGTGAGCTACTCTGCCTATTTTTTGACCTGTGTGAGGCCTCCCTTCTCTATTCCAGTGAAACCATCAAACAGCACTAGCTGGCGTACAGCAGGAAATAGTACTGGGGCCAAGGGCCCCCTGTGAGGTGAATAAACAGTTTTATACATTTAGTCACAAAACACCAGAAGAACAATTCTGGACGGTTTCACAACACTAACAACAAAAAAGAGCCACTCATTTCTCAATAAGCTTCTTTCTGTCTGAGGCTCCAACATAAGCAAGGGTCAATTCACTAACAAATTCGGGCTTACTTTGGCAAATGGAACTGCTTTTGGGTGTTTTCATGATAATATCTTGGCCTTGCTTGAAAAAGAAAAGAAAAGAAAAGAAAACAAAACAAAAAAACCACCTTGGTCTGACTTCACAAGCAGAAGGGCCCCCACGCAAATGCAAGACAATAAGGAGCATGCAGGAGCTACGAGGCTACTTAATGCCACTATTTATGTGTTAAAACTTGCTGTTCCAAGGCATCACTTATATATCAGAGCAATAACATCTAGTTTATAATCATCCAGGAACAGAGGCGGTCCTTTCCTTTTTTTTTTTTTTTTTTTTTTAAAAAACCCCACAGTGTTAACAATAAAGGTTTTCCAATCTCATGAAGCCCCTCAGTTCTGTCACATATACAGCGAGTTCACTGTGAGAAGATCTATGAAATAAAAACTTCTGTCGCCCAAACGTGGCTGGTAAACTCTCACATGGAAACAGTTC
Source organism: Fregata magnificens (assembly GCA_013389945.1). NCBI lineage: Eukaryota > Metazoa > Chordata > Aves > Suliformes > Fregatidae > Fregata > Fregata magnificens. Next base: position 216,220 of record WAAD01009582.1, read on the forward strand.
TAAGAATGACTATTAGAACAGTTCTTCGTCGAGGAGTTTGTTTCTTGCATACAGTTCAGTAACTTCCACTGGCTGAAGTTTGTTTTTCTTGTTTATGGCCATGGAGCCAAACGAGGTATGGGAGAGTTAGCCCATTTCTATTCTCAGCTTGTGCTTCAAATAGAATTATTAAAGTCAGCTTCAGCTGGATGCTATTCTGGCTCTTCTAATCAAACAGAATGCTTAATGAAGCTCCAAGCACAGCATCTGATTTTCATGATATGTTAGCCCAAGAGGTCCCAATTCAATTTTCAGAGTTTGGGTTGAACTGGCAGATGGACAGTAACAGGGAGAAGAGACAAGCAAACCCAGACAACCTCTCTTGCCATCACAAGTAAAACCCCCATATATCTTTACATCTGCAGAAGTGGAATAAAGCTAATTTTAAAGTCCCTGAAAGCCAGCTCTACCAAGGAAGTTTACAATGATATGTCACCAGACAATATGGAACAGAGCCACATTTTAAAAAGATCAAGGGAAAAATCTTCTCAAAAAGCTCTTTAAGATAAGCAAGAATTCATTAATGTAAAAAAAAAAAAGTCCACCCCAACACAGTAACTGCTTAGTTTCCTACCACAAACTCCTCCTCACACACACAAACCAAACCCACGCACATGCAACATGTTGCGTCTTAACTTGATAAGGGTTAACTCCTCATCGACCTGTACACAAAGCAGCACAGTAGCCAGGTACTTTGTTCAACACTTTGTGTAGCAAGATCATTAGTCACCAGCAGAACACAAGCTAGACTGATCCAAAAAATGATTAAGATATGAAGCTGTGGATGGATCCTCTTTGAAAGACCACAACAGGTCTTTGAAAACTCCACTGCAAGAGGAAGAAAAGATGTTTAAAGAGAAATGCCAAAACAAAACATTGAGAAGTCTCAGCTGGTGAGTGGAGAGAAAAACAGAGGATGAAAATCGAGTTTATTAGGACAAGCTCTTTCCTGCCGCAGGACTGGTATTGCTTCCGATGTCAGCCAAAGCCAGGAACCTTAGTAAATAGGATGCTTTTTGGTGTATTTGTATACTGAGGTGAAGACAGGACAAAGGCAGCAGTAGCTGCATTAGAATAAAGAAACCAGATCCTATAATGCCATGAAGATTTAGCAGGATGAGCTGGAATTCAAGACTTAAAAAAAAAAAAAAAAAAAGCAAAAATATTACGTTTCTGCAACCATAACTACCTGACCTGCTACAACCCTCAAAAGCGGACTCAGCCATGTGGTGTGTCCACTGGTCACAACAAGAGAGACACACAGGTATTCAGCATATTTGGCAGGTGTCGGGTAGAGGGGGTGTGTGTGGGGGTGATAACGACAACACTGTCTGACCCCACATCCTGCAAAAGAGGGTGCAACTCCAGATACAGAAGCCTCGCTCTGGACACCCACGTTCAACAAACATCCTGAGCCTGTGTGCTTACCTCATCAATTTGCCCTTGCCAGTTATTGCAAGCTTTTTCCCCACTCACTCTTCCTCCCACCACATAATTCCCCCCCAGCTTCCACTTCTCACATTTCTCCATAATAAAACTCCCATGTCATTTCTTTGAGAGACAAAAGGTTAGTCCAGAAATTCAAGATCTTCCCAGTGGTCCTGAAACTGCTGTGACACAGTGGAAGACAGGCCTGCTCAAACAGCTGAGCTGGAAGGGGAAATCCTACGTCTACACTGAGCTGCCATATCCTATCTGAGGTAAAACCTGCTTTTAATAAAAACCATAGGGGCGGTCCAAGCACTTTGTAAAAAGTAGATGTTTGGAGGACCAGAAGCCCCAGAGCTCTCAAATTCTGCAGGCCAGCCACCAAGCCCTTCAAAGGAACACAGTGAGGATTTCCACTGGTGTCTTTACCTCAGATCTCAGAAGGCTCGTAGCTTAATTTAGAATAAATACAGCAGACAAGAGATGCTTCAGGTGGGGTGGGGAGAGGAAACAAAGGATTTAAGGACAGTAATCATGACAGTAGCCAATGTTACCCTGCAGCACTCTGTCCTGCAGTTCCCACCTTAGACTCTAGCTTACTTCTCTTGCTTTCCATAGGAAAAGGTCTGTATTTAAAAATTTAAGTTATTTAAATAAAATTTGCTTTTAAAAAAAATGGAAGAGAACATGCATGTGCAAGAACAGATGCTATGCTAAACTAGCAACTCAAAATACAGCAATTCTTCAAAAACCTCAAAGTGTCACAGGCAGTCCAGCACAAGGCATTTTTAAGTGCAAGATCAGGCAGGGTCTATTGAAATGCAGACCGCTTTCCTTGGCAAAGATTTTTAAGCCTTCCAAGGGGAAGTTCCCATCAGTGAAGTAGTACAGGATCACAGATACTGTGAGGAGACTGGAGTCATGGAAGAATATTACTCAGGCAGTACAATCCAAGAATTCTCATTGCTAAGAATTAAGAATTTTCCTCCCCTCCTCAAATCTAATACATGCCTTCCCCACATGCTGTTTACCTTGGATCTCTCAATGGGATCCAAGAACAGAATTTGCTGCTAATCAAGGTCCATTTCTAGCTCAGTTCTGTCCAACTCCTGTGTCCTGGGCCTGTGCCAGTATCTCGGATATCTTTGCAGTGCCAGGCAATGCTTCGGTTGTCCTATTAGCCCCTCCTCCCAGGGGAGAGGAGTCAGTTTTCAACCAACTTATTCAGGGCAGCATTTGTTATTAATACTGAATTTGGCAAAGGGTAAGAACACCCCACTTTCTGTAACGCATTCCTCACACAGCAGAGCCGAGCCTGGAAATCCTGTTTAGCATATACAGAATGGTATGTCTTGACTGCGCTGGGTTTCTGAGCTTTTTATGAGGGCAAATTGAATTAATGTCGCCAATCTAGATTTCAGAGATGCACTTCAGTCTTTCTGCATGATCAACAACCAAAGGGAGAAACCTCTGCTGTCCATACAGACCTGTGCTGCAAAGACTGACTTACCACGGACAGGCAAATACGGTTCTGAAGTCCTGACAGCAGGCCACAGGGAAAACAGCACTGGAGAGAAAGTCTTAACAGGCTGGAGTTATCTACACAGGTAGGATCCATCGCCTCTCACTGCTGCAGGAAGAGAGGGAGGAGGAAGGTGGGAAGAGCAATGCACAGAGAAGTATCTTTATCCAAGGGGTATCAATTGCAGAACAAGGCGGCAGGCTAGAGATCCAGCTCTCTTTCCACCTCCACATGCCCTCTCCCCACAAATGCAGCTGCCGCCACTTAGCAGGATAAAAGGCGAATTGTTCAGCTTGCTGCTTTCACATCTAGGAGGGGAGCCTTTGCCAGGGAAAGGGCTGTCAGTTTTTCAGATGGACAAAGCAATGACAAACACACACCCCTTACGCTGCCCTTTTTTGCGTATCTGAAAAGGGAAAAAGGAGAAGGGGGGAGGGGGAGGTCTCTGTAAACATTTTAAGAGGCGACATTTTGGATTTTTTTTTTTTTTAAGGGATAAAATAACCCTTCCCTAGCCCCACCCTAAAAGCACTGGTTTTGGGGAGCACTGAAAGCAGAGATTCAGAACTGCACACTCCGGTCTCGAAAGAAGCCCTCAGCCACTTGTGCTTCTCTGAAAGTGACGGTAATGGAGTTTGCCGTGATGTCCGTCACTGTCACTTCGCTGGGGGGCACAGTGGGAATCCAAGGGAGACTGCCATCCACATCTGCTGCAGAAGGAGAGGCAGATAAGAGCATGTTAGTGAGAGAGGGTGAAGGAGAAGGAAGGAGGGAGAGGGAAGGGAAGGATGGAAAAAGGGCCTCCTTTCTGACAAACGGTGGGTAAAATCAGCCTGTACTGAGTCTGCACATACAAGGCAAGAAAGAGCATGGGCAAGCCCTCCCCTCAGAGGCTAAGGGAAAATGGAGGATTACTGCAGGGTATAATGGGAAAAGGGAAGAGTAGCAAAGGTGTCCAGACACACAGCAGCATCAGAGCAGCCTACACAGAGGTCAAAAGACCCTGTAACACCACCCAGCTCATCTAACCATCCACAATTCCCTGATACCTCTCACCCCATCTCAGCCCCTAATTTGGCTCTGTGTCAGCAAAGCACGCTCACCCAGATGTGAGCTCACCTGCTTGTAAATGCCCTACCCTGCTGAAAAGTCAAAAATCACAAACTCTTACACACGCTCTTCAGATACTCCTATGGGAGTCAAAGGGATCCAAAATGGAGGGTCTTTCTCGTACTCCACCTGCAATGCAGCCTGGGTGCAATTCTCAAAAAAAATCCATCAATATTGCTTCATGGAGAGGCTGCTCTCCCTTTCTCATACCCTTCCTTTGCTCCCCAATAGCTCCATACAAGAAACCCAAGCATCCCTGCACTTTCTCACCGTAAGAATAACTATCAGTCTCTCTGCCACCCAAAGCCTCACTTCTCCCCAACCCCTAGGGACAGCCACAAAAAGAGAGACGAAGGAAAACATACCCTCTCCCTGTCACTATATCTGTACTATATACCGTGTTGTCCCAACCTCAGCAAGAAACAAGGGCCCCTTAAGAGTGTATTTCCTGGCCCCTGTCTCAAATACCTGGGGTGCCTACTTTCACCTCAGAAAGACTCCAATCCCCCCTAACAATAACTGGAATTCCATGCAGGCCATGTGTCAAGGGGAGAACAAAAACGGTTTCACGCTTCTGTAGTGCAGTTCATTCTTCCGATCCCCAAGTACTTTAGAGCCCAGCACTTCTAGGGGGGGAACAGCCCCACACATTTGCCCACTGCCAGGATGCAACACTGGATTCCTCTGTGCTAGCCCCACTGCTGCCTCCCTGGATTTTGGGCACTGTTCGTGTCCCTCTCAGAAAGGAGGGGATAGCGTTCATTCTCAGAACACAGCCCTCTCCCCAAAATCCTGACTAATCCAGCCTGGCTAACAGCTGCTCCTAGGCAAGGAGTAACAGGATTCCCTTAGTACTACAAGCAGCACAAGCCCCAGTTTTCCTCTCCTCAGGAAAGCTACGCCTTCAGAAGCTCTAATAATGCAGGGATAGAGTCTCCCTGGTAACTCACAGCAACACGCACATCCCACAGCCCTCCCGCACAAGATGCTGGTATCCCTCCCCAAAATGCTAAATGTGCTTGGACATTTCCTGTGCCTACAGTCATGCTGTGTACTCAGTGAGATAAGGCAGGTGTTACCATCCTCACTTCACCTCTCTCATCCCCCTCGCACATAGCTCTAGAGCAAGAGACTTTACAGAGAATGTGGGGTGTGGGGAGGAAAGGGAAGGAGGGGGCAGAGGAATGCACTGTGGGTTCTTAGCAGCATTCCTGTATGCTCCTCAGAGCAGCACTATGAGAGGAGTGCTGGTGTCCAAGCTTGTCCACTGCCAGCCAAGCTCCTTTTAGCAGAGCAGCAGGCTGAACACATGTGGGTATGTGGACAGAGGCAGAGTTCATCACTGTCACACCTGCATGTCACCTCTGCTGGGAGGAAACTGGAAGAGGGGAGTAACTTGCAGTATCTTCCACATGTTTTCTAACACTGACAGGGCCGTCACTGATATGAGACTACAGAGAGGCAACAGCACCAAAAAAAGCAGATTAAGATGTGCTATTCATCCAAACAAGAAAGGAACTTGCAGACAAAAGGGCCACAACGTGAGCCAGCAAGAGCTGCTCTGAGGACCTGACCTAAACCACAATCTCAGGATGAGGCAAGGAAGGAGGAAGCATGCAGAGCATCCTTTGCATGCCCCAGAACTTCACAGCCAAGGAGTGTCTGGCCTTACCTTCTTTGCCCGTGTGCTGCATGGCCTCCCAGTCCTCAGGGCCCTGCCTGGCCTCCAGGCCCACTGCATCATTCAGGAAGAACTCATGCCTGCAGTTTCGGCTCTCCAGGCTTGCCATGCGGGGGAACTTCTTCCTTGACAGTCGCAGGTATTTCTGGTTTTTACGCTGCTTCCGGAGAGAGAATGGCAGGACTGCTCCCCCAGTCTTCTCCGAGAACTCTGCCTGCCCTGGCTTGGCCCCTGGCAGGCTACTGTCTCCTCCTCCAAACCTCCGTGCAAGAGAGAAACAGAGCTTCTCTTTTCCCTTGTGGGCACTCCTCAAGTCCATGCCATACAGCCGCTGCCAAGACATCAATGCAGCAAGGGTCAGAGCGAAAATCTGATAACACAGTCAGGGCTCCCACCTGGGAGCCAGGAAACCATTCTTTGTTCAGTCCCTGAACATCTAGATGAGCCAGGATAAGTTGTGCTGGTTCTACAACACTGTTTCTCTCACCTCTTCAACTGCCATCTAAGTTCTTCCTAATATGTCCTTCCTAGGACTGGCTGCTTTGCTTGGCAACAGTCAAAAGCGTGCTGAACTCCACTTCCAACCAGCAGCTACCTTTAACATGATGGAAAGTCCAAGCCCAACAGGAAATTAAAAGAGCACGCAAACCAGGTAACCTGCAACCACCCAAGCCCAAAGTTTATAAAATCCTAGTTCAGAGAGCAAGAGCTGTTGTTGGTTTGGTTTTTCTGTTTTGTTTGACTTTTTAAAGACAAGTTAGCTGGCTCCTGAGCTAACAGGTTAAAACTATCTGCCTACCCACCGATTTCATGTTGCCGTGTTAGCTTGTTACCTCCAATTTTGTCCATGCAACAGCAAACAGACAGTTTACACCTCCCTGTAAGCAGAGGAGCAGCACAGCAGCTAACAAGTTAGAAATACAGAGAAGAGCAAGAGGCTACCTGCAGTAGGAGGCGCTTTGGTTTGGGGCCTCTTTTCCTGTACCCTGATGCACGGTCTCTCTCTTCCCTGTGAAAGAGGAACACAAATCAAATCGAGTACTAAATACCACACCACAAAGCCTAGTCAGGACTTCTAGCTTTCACAGCACAGCTCCCTCATTTCCTCCATTAAAACCCAATGGTGACCAGTGTGGACTTGGAAAACATCCCAGAATTGCTTCTTGTAGGAGTGAAAGCCTTGCAATAAGGGAATTTCTCTGACTCAGCTGATCAAAGATGGGTTAGAGGAACTTATCATCTCATATCACTCCAGTCCACCCCTGGACCCGATTAAAACCTGAGACTGATTGCTCTTTGGCTCAGTGCTGCTTGTTCTTGGACTCATTTCCTGAACAGTGCCAATCAGAGCTGCTTTAACCCTGTCTTGTCCGCCTTGGCCAACACCAGGGTACAGAGATCAAGCAGGATTCATGCTATACATCTCATCTTTGATTGAAGTAGGGACAACAGGGGCACTTTATGCACACTACGAAATAAAGACACTATTTCCTTTTCCTGTGTCCAGAGAGAGAAAGAACATGCGCCCTTACTTTTCTTCATAAGCCACTACCAGGCGAGGGTCCAAGATATGGTCCTCTGGCTCCCATGTGCTGTATCTGAAGAAAAACATAAGGAATATAAAGTAAACAATACTTTACTGAAACATTCTCTCTGCAGGCCTGCTACCAGTGTGCTGCAGCCCTGGATACTGTCTTCACAGGGGTCAGTGGGCCCTGCCACAACATTGCGAGAGCTCTGAAGAATCCCAGACATTCCCTCCCCAACTTCCCGCAGACATCACCTCCCCTTCCCAAAACAGGCAGGGCCAAGTGTCAAGCAGCTCTTTGTAGGAGAGCAGGGAAGGCTTTCCTCCCCAGGGCCCCCTCCATGCTGTTTGCAAAGCCTGTGCAGACACTTGCGAACTGATTTTAAGTCAGTGCCTAAACAGGTCTCATCTGCAGCACTCCCTCAAATCCAACAAACCCCATGGAACAATGAGACGTGATCTGATACAGCTTTCTGAAAAATAGGTCTCTCTTAATTTAGAGTGCTCAGAGAGTAAGTACGCCTTCTCACCTGCATTATTAATTACTTCTAATCACTGGAGCTGAAAGTATTCATTTAAGAAGAGTTTAATTTTTCTCCACTGATGCCATTCAACTAAACATGTTTAGACCTGGGCCCTGAGGCAAGTTGATGGCAACTTTCCAAGTATTCCTCCTCTTGCTCAACTCCCCCTGCAGGTTATTTCTATCTAGCAGAGGTCATCACTATTTCTGGACCAGTGCAGGAGCAACCCATCTGCACTGTGGTCAGGGCTACCAAAACTACTGAAAATAAGCCTGATGCTCTGAAAGTAGCCTGTGAATTGCCAGACAACTGTGACAGGAGTCAGATGCTCACAAAAGGACCGAACCCACCCAGCAGGCAATGCCAAAAAGGTTCCCAAGGGGCACAGCTGCACTTAATACCAGGGAGAAGCAGCCAAAAACTCCCATCGTGGAAGGTGAAAGGATCACAAGGTGGTCCTCGTGGCATGTTTGCTTCTAAGGGGTCATGTTTGCCCAGAAAAGGTGGATAGCATGTCTCTACCATACAAACTCAAAGGCAAGAAAGGAAGTCTGAAACCCCAAATGACTCAGCACACTGATTTTCCTGGACTGTGAGGTCCAGGGCATGGAGGCAGAGCCCCTCCCAGCCCCTGGGGAGGAGGGCCAGAGAGGAGCCACATGCAGGTGGGCAAGGGTGCAGTTGTACCAGTGCCTTTAAACAGAGGGAAAGCATTTCTGGATGAAGCACAGACTACACGTGAGGGCACGTGATACATGCATATATGTACACAGATGAGGTGGTTTGGGAATGCTTTTCCCTTTCATCTTTCCATGAGACGGAAGAAAGGTACTGAAATATAGGAGCATTCCTGGAGAATGGTTCAAGAAATGAAAGTACAATTCTTTTACAAAAGGGAGAAACAAAAATATGAAATTCAGATATCCCAAGGTGTACTGTACATCAGAGAGTTAAGAACAGACATGCCTTCATAACCAGCTGATCCCTCCCTCCCTCCTTTGCTCAAGCCTCCTGCAGCAACCTGACTGTGAGCTGTCAAAGCCAAGATGCTGTTTGAACAGAGGAAGGCTTCCTCCCAGCTGCAGGGATTCTGGCACTCATTCTACAAATTTAAGAAAAATAATAACACAAGGCAGGGGAAAAAGACATCGAATTGCTTTTCACGGGCAGGAGAAGAAAGGGGATTTGCTTTTAAAAAAACCCTGGTGGGTGTTGCCTTTTTCTCTGCAGCTCAGTTTCTGGCTTCACTGCAGTGGCAAAACACTGCATACAAAAAAAAACACGGTTCAGTTTGCCACACGCGTGCGCGCGCACACAGAGCTATATATACGGGTACACACAGCCCAGGCTGCAGCAGAACTGCAGAGACCAGGCACTCTGGAAAGCATAGATCATATGATCTTCCTTCCCCCTCCTTCTACTCCTCCTCTTCCCCCTCCCCTCTTAACTCCAACACAAGTTGTAAACAAGCTTGTAGCTAGAATCAGATTGTAACTCCTCCATTCCCTGACTCCAGCAGTACAATCCAGAAATCTGAGGTGCAGGGCATTAACCACAATTTTTTATTAAAAAGGAAAAAAAAAGTGAAATATCAATTACATGGGAAAGCAGCAAAGTACTGACCTATGCTTATTGCCTTGCATGAAGCCTCCAATGGGAATGATGGGATAACTGGTACAGAGATCACGAAGAGCAATGCGACAAGGTTGGGGAGGGGAATGAAGAGAAATAGGACGTGGGATGAGGAAAGTGAGTATGTTGGAAGCAAACAGCTTGTGGTGCTGCATGCCATCACACGCATATTTATGTTTAGAAACAAGGAACAGAGTGCTAGCAGGATGAAAGTGACTTCAATGCTCAAAGCATCTTGGTTTTAAGCAACTCAAACTACCAAGTGAACAGTTAAAAGGCGGGGGGGGAGGGGGGCAAAAAAAAGAAAAATCAGTGCTCTTCAGATTTGGAGTTTGGGGGACAAGGGAAGGTGTTTGGACATGTCACAGCATCAAAAGAAGGGAACCCTGACATCCCCTTGCTCCCTGGGCAGAAGGCTGTGCTTTTAATTCCCAAAAGAGAGTTTCTGGCTCCCCCAGAGTTCCAAGGCACAAGGCAAGGAGAGGCAGCAGTAAGAATAAGAGCTGCTCTGTCAAAGGAAACATTATGCCATGCCTCAGCCCACCTTCTTGGCAAGTGACTTTACAAGAGAAGGACCTCAATGCGTTTGTTGAAAGGAGACTGGGATAAACATCGGTATTCTGGCCAAAAGGGAATGGTGCCTCACAGACTACAAATACATTTCCCAACCTCTACCAGCGATTAAATTAGGCTTGGCTACTTAGAAGGCTGAAGCAGTCCAAGAACTGACCCGCGCTATATGGCAACTGGTGCTCAACAAGTGCACAAGCTTACACTTTGACAACAGAACTTACAGTCAAGAACAAAGTCACCCTCTCCCACCACCACCAGAGAGGGGAAGCTGCTTATATTCACACATTCCCTATTAGCGCAAGGATTAGGCACGAGGATTAGGCATACAGGAACACATTTCAGCTTCTTGGACACCAGGTACAATCTGTCAGGACCATCCCCGTGGGCCCCGCTGTGCAACTGCAAGGATGAACCCATAAAAGCAGCCCCCTTTGCTTAGCAGCACGCAGTGCAACTGCATGTGTTATGTAGTTGTACCCATGCACATTGTGTATGTACACACACACAGTTACAAACAGAAAAGCAAAGACAGGGCCCCATATGGGTTGGCCAGGAGGCTGTTCTACTAGACAGCTAGCTAACATAGAAATACTCTCTAGTTACCCAATCCTTTTAATTGCAAAGCATTTTACAGACTGTTTAGGCACAGAGCAATCATTCTTCTTCAGAGGCAGCTGCATTTTAATAAGAGAAGTATGTGTAAACAGTGCACAGCAATACTGCAATTTTTTTTTTCCTTTTTGCAACATAGCAACTAAAGCAAAAGCAGAAAAGGCACTCAAAATAACAGGTTGTTTCGGACAAGGAAATGAAGGCATGACAGTGATTTTCAAGGGAGAAAGATCACCTGCGTTTGGCTACAATCACTCAATCTGAAACATTGACCCTTTCCATTTGTGAACTACAGACGGGAAGAAGTAGGACAACAAGACAAGACCATCAACTTGTTTTCTATTTTAAAAGACTGCATATAGCCCTAAAATTAAAGTGGGGCCCTCTTGGTGCTGACTCAGAAAAGCAGGAGCCATTCCAAGTTCAGAACAATTAGGGTTCCCTGTTGAACTCATAATGAATTTAAAAACACTTGTATCTAGAAAGCATCTCAATGGAATATTTCAGTGGTGGCAAAAACCAGTCAGAATAGATTGGCACACAGTTTGTATCCCTCAGCTGCCAGTCCGGAAATAGATTTGGTTTTGGTTTGTGGCTCTTTGTTTTTGTTTATCGTTATTGGAATGAGGCACAAAAGGTTACCCATTAAGAATGAGATGCTCAGTTGCAGAGATACAGTGTAAGCTATTACCAAATATTAAAGAAAAAGAGTAAGAGACAAGTAAAACACAACTTACTTTGGAGGCCATCCTTTCCACTTCACCAGGTATTCTACTTTACCCTAAGGGCGGAAAAAGGAAGAAGAAAACAGGTGACCTCCGCAACCAAATATGGGCTACAGTAAGAGATGCAACCAATCAACAGGACTAAACTCCACAACTGAAAAGCTCATTTCCCATCACTTTATTGTCAAAACAAAGCCACTTCCTCACTCAACTACACTTGCTATACCTTTTTCCCCAGAAAATGGACACGCAAGGGTATGTAAGTGTGCTTGAACTACCATCAGCTTGGGATCATACCTTTGCAGAAGCCTAGCAGGCAGAACCCCAAAAGCCAGTCGGAGAGCAAGACTGCAACCATTCCTGCATTTACAGGCAATCCTACAAGAAGTCAGCACGCATAAATGCGAGAGGGAGATGTATGCCAGAAGCAAGTGTCAGAGGAATTTTTTTTAAGCAGAGAGAAGAAATACAATATTTCAGAACCTGTGAAGTGTCTCTTTGGCATGTTCCCTTCCAGTTGCTACATGCTCACACACTGTTCCATCCATCACAGTCACTCAACCTTTCGACCCAAGCAAACAGCAGCTCACAACTGAAGTTCAGAGTTATGCATTTATTTGTTCACTCTAAGTAGATTTAAAAAGCAAAAAAATTGGAAACCATGTTCAAGGGCTCCTGAGGAATGTGCACAACTATTATATTTTTTAATATACTAAGAGGCTTGTTAAGCACTTCCCAAAGCATGGCAGAGGCCTTTGCGCATGCTGAATGACCACCCCTCCAAGTGCCACTATTGCAGCTGCGGACACCTCTACACAACAGCACAGCAAGCAAAGCGCTCGGGTACTTGAGCCAGAGAACCGGTTTCATTTTCCTCACGGGGGGGGGCTCATCAGCTTCCCAGTGTTTGCAAACACTGCGCTATAACAACTTTCCACCAGAGGATCTCTACACACTGCGTGCTTACGGCCCGTAACACCCTGTGGGGACGAAGAGCGTTTTCACAGCTGGGGAAACTGAGTCACTAAGCCGGCAGCCGAACCTTTCCAATCCCTCTCTTGATTCGGAGCGTCCGGTTTGTTGTCCCCAGCACTGACTTTGCAGAAACTGAACAACACCCCCCCGC
>WAAD01009582.1:229153-267883 GCA_013389945.1 Fregata magnificens
GCCTGAGGGGCCGCTGCCGCCTCCCCGCCTCAGCCCCCGCTTCCCGCCGCCGCTCCGCCTCACCTCGCAGCCGGCCTCCCCTCCCCTCCCCGCGAGCCAGGCTCCCGCTGGCACCCCGCTTTCCTCACGGAAAGGGCCGCCGGTTTTCAACACCCCGGCGTTTGCAGGGGGAGCGCCGTGAGGAACCTCTGCCCGCCGCCGGCAGGGTCTCTAGCCGCCGCAAAGCGGTGGCATTTACGAGTGTTTTCCACAGGAATGGCCCTCCGCGATCGCGTGTCGGCGGCGGCGGGTGGGAAACCACCAGGTGACAAAGTGTTGAGGCAGGAGAGGCAGGCGGCGCGGGCCGGTGCAGAAGAAATCCGGTGTGGCTCGTCTGTCCGGGCACCCACTTCAGGTGCCCCCTCATGAAGTGCTGAGGGATTTCGTGGCCGTGGCACACACGTAGCTATTTGACATCTTGAAAGAGGCAGGACCTAAGGCCACCCCTTCAAGGTGGCCAAGGCTTGCTTGGGTAAGGCAGGAGAAAATAGGAACTTTTTAGGTCTATTTCTAGCCCAGGTTCCTTGCGCACCGATCTGGTACGCAGAAATGTTTTTTTGCTTCCCAACCACTGCATTAAACAACAGATTATTTTTTTAAAGTCTCCTAGGACATTTTTGCATCGGAGTGGGGACTTATTTCTACATGTGTTGCTACATTTCTTCCCGCAAGCGTGCTCAATTGCTCCTCCACTGCGACTGCAGGTCACTGGGTGCTGTTCGTATGCAACCCTTCATTCGTATGCGAGACCTTTACTGTACAAATGGCAAATATTATAGCAAAGGAAGTCTACAGTGAGAGCCAGTTAATGTTAGTCATTTAGTTTGAAAGCATTCATTTTCACACAACATACCCAATCCATACCTGTGCATGCAGTAACTGGCAGGGTGCTTGGTCTTGCTGCAGCCATTTAAGAACTCAAAGTCCACTGTTGGGAATTGTGACCGTTGGGCTAACCATTAAGCAGACCTAACATAGGCTTGGTTCTGTAACAGCACAGCCATTGAATATTCAAGGTTTTTGTCCCCTATTGCAAAATAATAATAAAAGAAAAGCTTTGATCTTTTTAGTTCTTCCTTTCTCGTATCTTCTATATTTTAGAAGGAACAGAGAAAAATATTTAACATAAAATTTACTTTGTTTCTCAAAATTAAGACCTTCAGAAGAAGTAGAGACAGAAGAAGATCAGAACATTTCTCTGAATTGCAATGACCTGTTTGTAATCCCTTTCCTTGCACTTGAATCCAATTACTGTGGTGCCAAACTGGAAAATGGAAGAAACTGTGCTCCAATGACCACCTTAGGATAAAATAAAAGAAATAAATAAATCCCACAGTCATGACAAACTTGCAGATGAATCCATTATTGATAAACTGTTGCACTTCTTAGTATAGGATATTTACAACTTGTTATTTAATATGTGTTTTTTAAGGTTAAGAATATTTTTTTTTTCAAAATTAAAGAAACTTCGTTAATGAATACTGAAGGAGTTCTCAGTATGAATCAACCTGCATTTTGATCGCAAGCCATAGTAATACTCTTCTTATAAACAAGAACCCACATGCTCAATATCAGTATAATTTCTGCATGATTCCTCCTTTCTTTCTGCTTTTCCCTTTTCTCACACCAGCAACGGACCCAAGTGAAGTTTAAGCAATATTTACATCCGTTATGTCGCAGCTTTCGAAAAAGCACTCCTTTGCCTGGAAGGATGAGTGATGAAATCTGTCCACAAGATGATAACAGCATGCCGCAAAGTTCCAGGCAAATCCCACGACATAACAAAAATATGCGTCCCTTGTTTGCTGGGGAATTTTTCCGTGCAAGTCCTCCTTCCTTCTCAGGGGCTTTGTTCTCATGTGCGGTTGTACTGACTGCGGCGAAACCTGTGTGAGGCAGGACTGCTACGACGACAGTGCTCCCCTGGTTCTTCGAGCGCCTTCAGTACCAGAACATACTGCTTGTGGCTCATTTTGCTTTTCAGAAAATGCTACTAATAGTCTGGTCAGGTGGGGTTTTTTTTGTTTGTTTGGGGTTTTTTCTGCAACATTTTGGACAAAAATGATACTTTTTAAAGCTCTTACACCACAGTTACTTTTCATTCTACTCATGGTTATAATGCAATTTGAGTAGGGTTTTTTTCGCATTGACAACCAAAACCTAAAGAGCCAGAATGCCTCCCATCTTCCCACCCCATCCCAAGTTCTGAATTACCGTTAAGTGAATTTTACGAAGCCATTTATAGGGACTAGAAATAATTAAGACAAACAATTTAAGCAATCAAGTTTTTCAGATCTTACAGCCTGTTTTAGCAGTGCTTTAAAAGCCATTCTGTGATAAAAGACCTTGCTAAAGTATATCAAGAACTAGATTACAGCAATCTTTATTGGAGTTGTTCGTTACGACTAATTGTACAGTCGCACTAATATACAGCAGTGAACTCAATGTGCAGAAAACCAAAGCAAATATTGAACCTTCCTTAGTACAAATTCAGAGACCCAGATCCAGGAGCCTTTAATCAAAATTCCAATTAACTTCAAAGAGTTTTACTTGAGTAAAAATTGCAAGCAGAATCTAGTACAGAAAAATTACCATTTTAATTGCTACTAGTCTGATTAACGATTCAACTTCCAGTTGATACAAGCACTTACATTAACGCTAAAAATTTATTAATGATCATTTATATTCTACCAAGCCTAATCCTGCCAAAGATTTTTTTTCCCAGAAGACTGCAGCAAAGATCAGCATAGCTTGAAAACAGCCCAGCACATCCCTGAAGAAATGCTGCTTGATGAAGCTTCGAGAAACGACCTCGCAGCAGAAGCAAGCCTTGGCAGCCTAGGAGCACGGTGCTGCCACGACTCCGTAATGTCTCAGGAGCTGGCAGCCATGAAGAGCCGTACTGCTGATGCCATTTGCGATGTATCGCTGACTCCATGGGTGGATTGGCCTCTCTCTCTGCGGTGCTGTATGTTTAATTATCAGTAGATGGCACTCGTCACGCTGCTCTGCAAGTGCAGGTCCATTTTATACACAGATCATGGTTTCAGCAGGCAGCCTCGTAACACATCACAGAAATAAAGGACAGCAAATGGGCACGGTCAGTGCTGCTCTGGCCCAGGAGAGCGGCCCACCCAGACCCCTGAGCTGACTCAGCAAGTGGAGCGGGCTGAGGCACAGGCAGGATACGCTGAATATCTGTGCAGTTAAGCCCAAGGGCACCAGAAAAACAACCCTGTTGCTATGCCCATATCGATTAGTACTTTTAATGTGAGTTTCTTAAAACCCATGGAAAGAATGCAGCTGCCCTCTGCTGCCAGTTGGCAGCTCCTCGGTTTACCCGGAGCCCTCGTGACAGCAGCCAACAAAAAATGTGTTTAAAGCTTTTGCTGTGCATTCCTCACCTGGCCCTGATCCGCTCCCAGCACAGGTGTTTCCCAACAGCGAATGGATGGCTAGCGAGGCACAGCCCCAGCGCAAAGTAGTGCTCTGCCTCCGGGGGTTACACAACACGAACACGGACAACAGAGGTGGAATTCCCCTTGCCTTGGCCAAAGGAGCTAGTCCTAGCGGGTAGAAGTAAGAACATCTGGCTCAAGCTTCGGTCCCTCTGAGAGCTCTAGTTGGGGTCTTCCATGAAGAAAAATACTTCCTGTGGGTTCAATGTCATTTCACTTCCCCCCTTAGCCCCTTTTTGCCCAGCATGGGGTTTCTCTGCCCCTTACAAGGCATACCTGACAGTTGTCTACTTCAGCCTTTCATCCTGTTTAGATCAGAGCACCCAGCATTTCTCTTTCATTGTGGCCATGCCTCGGGCACAGATCTGAGGCACCTGGAGTACCATCTAAATGGGGTGGCAAGCACTGAATCCCAGACTGTGATCCTCTAAACACCGCACAGCTGGCACTTGTCCCTTAGTGTCACCTCAACTTGGTGGGCAGCTCAGTTTTCCTCTGCACCTTGGCTCGCACCCAGGTGTGACTGGGAACCACCAGGTAGATGTTTCTTCCCAGCCTTCCCAGAACAAGATCAGTGCAGAAAGTAGCAGCTACCATTTTTCTTTGAAAATGCCACTGGAAGAGGACTTGTTTTCTTACCTGTTAAACGGTAGCTCAACAGTTGTAGCACACACCCAGCAGTGCTGGTGGTCAAGGTCCGGTCCCTCTTCTGTCTTCAGGGCTGTGAAATCCCATCTTCTGGGAGACTGCCCCAAACACCGGATTATTATCTATCTCAGGAGCAAGGGAAGCACACATTCACCCACTGAACTTGTCTCGATCGGTGCAAGACAAATTTAGAGTTCACTGGGCCAGGGAACCAGTGTGACACAGCTCATCTTCATGGTTATTTTCCTGGGCAAGAGGAGGTCTGTGTCCTGATCCCAATCCCCAACTGTGTGTACATGTTACCCAGTGCCCGACTCATGCAAAGTACCTGAACAGATCCTAGTGAAGGTGCTGAAATGCCGATCTCCACTTTCTAAGATAAACACTTAGCAAGAGAACAATCTTCCTTCTCTCTGGGCCACTTTGACTGCTGAATACTTCTGTGTCACAGCAAGAGTGAAGTACGCTGGTTTGGTACACAAAGTACACAATTCAGATAAATTCCTCTACGGGAAGCTGTAGTAGGATTTTCAGCGCTCTGAAGCCTAGACTTGAAGCGTGGGTGGGCAAGGGAAAATAAGTGCTTTTGTGGTTTGTTTTTTTTAAAAATATTTTTGTGGTTTCAATGAAATTGAGTTTTGTTGTTTCAATTAATTTGAGTTTTGTTGTTTTAGTGAAAGCCTGCCCATCTGTGGACATATGATATGTCTTTGAAAAGCCTTGGCTCCCACATGCTCCATAGAAACTTCTTCAGCTGTTCATTGCTTAAAACTTCCAAAGACTCCCACTCTCATATATGATCCTCTCGCGGCACCTCCTGCCTGTAGAGCATCCAGCCCTAAAAATGTGTCCTTTTGCAGAGGACTGTTTGTATGTGAGACAGTGCATGTCCCCTGTTCCTTCCACTGTGAAGGGGACAGAGTTGCAGTGCTCACTTTCTTCATGCCTGAAGCACCCTGAAAATTTCAAAAGACTTAAAAACCAGGTATGGGGCCAGAGAGTCTTTCACACTTAGCTGAGGGTTCAGCATCTCTGCAGGCCATGACGCAATTGGCATTTGTGTTCTCCTGCTTTGGTGCCAGAAGCAGGCAACCAACCTTCAAGGCAGGGCATGTCTGGGTTATGCCCTTGGGATGCAGAAGCTAGGAGGTGCTCTTCATCCATATTACAGATATACCACATTAAACCAGGCCCTGCCATGCCAGGCCAAACAGAGTAGAGCAGACTAGGCTGGTGGAAAGAGTGTGTTACAGTCCCTCCAGGATGAGGAGAACACTTAGCTCAGACCTCCCGCTTTCTGGGAGAGGGCTCTGACCACACAGGTACCATTTACACGCATACTGTGCTCTGTGACAGCACCTTTACAAGATGCTTCTGCTCTAGTGGGTGCCTGATCTGAGATCACGACAGAGAAGGTAAATGGAGGAGGAGGAGGAGGGCACAGCCCTAACTACTAAGCTTCAGGGAGGGATTGAGCTCTCACACATTTTCTGCCTTCTGCCTCTAGGCAGCTCCTCATCCTGGGTGATGGTCTGCCCTTTGGGGTGCCTCCTTATATCAGCAGAGGCCAGAAACCTGAATGCAGTCCTGGAAGGCACCTCAGTACCTCAGTGTCTTGCTCTCTGGGTCTAAGAAGGCAGTCGTTGCCACCAGCACCAAGGTTGCACTTTGTGTGGAGCATTCGTTCTGCTTCTCGTTGATGATTTCCTATGTAAAAATGGAGCACCAGCTGGTTTCTTCCTGAGGGAATGTCCTTTAGGCCCTTTAGAGCCATTCCTGTCCCTCATGCCTGAACACTGTCCTTGCCAATCAAATGGAGCCCAACTTCTGCCTCCTAAGAAACGGGAGTTCATGACTTGTCACTCAG
Organism: Fregata magnificens; assembly: GCA_013389945.1. Classification (NCBI taxonomy): domain Eukaryota; kingdom Metazoa; phylum Chordata; class Aves; order Suliformes; family Fregatidae; genus Fregata; species Fregata magnificens. The sequence goes on from WAAD01009582.1 coordinate 235,166, forward strand.
GAGGGTCCTGGTGGCGCACAGGTAACAAGCTGGCGAGTCCCAGGAGCAGGGTGCAGGTTGCAACACTCTGCACCGTGTCACCTCTCTGCCCTGTCCCTTGGAAGCAGTATTTCCAGAAGTGACGCAGAGAAAGGAGTTACTCTAATTTGTTACTCAACTACTGTTGACTTGTCTTGTGTATTTGGGCTTGGTGAAAAGCTGCTCTGTGACTTGTCTGCAGAACAGGATTAGTGTTATCTGCTGCCTAATGGCTGGGTTGCAAGGATCAAATAAGTGATTTTTGAAGCACTGGGAGAGGGACGAAAGGCATTAGAGAGGAATGAAGTGCCCTAAGGAAGCCTTCACAACCACCTTTGCCTGATCTCCCTGCACACAACAGCATGTGTGTGGACTCTGAACGGTGCTTGTTCATTAGGTGGCACTACAGGCCCGGGATTTCACGGGCAAGTGCAGTCTCCAGAGGGCTCCTCTGGGTCTGAGCAGGGATTTGTAGGCTCAGATGCTTCATTGCCCTATTTGCGTATTTTTTTCCTGGGGAAACATGATGTCCTGACAAATCCTGGAAGAACACGGAAGTGGTATTGCAAAAGCAAAGCAGCAGCAATCAAGACTTCCGATACGGCTGCCCGGGCCCGAAGTCTCCAGGACCTGCACAGGGCAGCCTGGAGCTGCTTGGGGTAAAACCTGTGCAAAGGACCTGCAGTCCACCTGCCTGCCCTGGCTGCACCAAGGCAGTGCAAAGGGCAGCACTGTGGGGCTGCTGCTGTCCCCTGAACCGGGAGACAGCAGAGCTAGTCCTCTCAAAATTCTCGTCCTTTCTCCAACAGCCCACGGAGAGGCCTCAAAGGCTGCTGGCGATCCAGAGACATGTGCTCTTCAAGGAGAGGTCACTATGCCACCACGCCTGTGCCTCCTGCCTCTGCTGCAGGGCCGACAGCGATGCCTGGCACCCATCCCAGTGCCTGGAGCCTCCTGTGCTTTTGAGTAGAAGATACCCAACAAGACTCAGGTTGTGCCTCTTCCACTGAAATGTCTTGAGCTGAACTGGGGTAGGGAAGGCACCTGTGTTCTCTTACAGCCCTCCCAGCCACCTTCTTCCTCACCTTGATTTCCTTGGCATTTCCTTGGGTAAATGTTTATACAAGTTTTCAAAGCCAGGGAGCGCACGGGAAAGATCCGGGAGTGCTTCCCTTGAACAGTTTGGTTTGAGGTGTTTTAACTCCCTCCCTGCATGCTGCCAGTTATTTCCGGCCTGGTGCTGTCTTTGCAAAAGCCCGGCTCTACCAAGGCACACCTGACTTGGCTGGCAACTGCCATGGCTATTCCTGTCCCAGCACCCGGCTAGAACTGGGCCTGGGCTCCTCCATCCCAGCTGGCAGCTTAGTCATTCTCCAGCCCCGGGTCAGTAACCTGCAGCCTACTCAGTGCCCCTCTGTCTGAAGCTGAAAGATAAATGCCCTTGAAATCTAAAGTAACCACGATAATTTTATTTTGAACAGGAAAATGGACTGCTTTTTCCCCTTATCTAATTGATTAGGAATGTCAAATATTCTTTTCTGTACACCGTGCATGCCTCTTATTTTTGTAGGAAGCAGCTGGTCTAGGGATTGAGCCAAACACTTTTTTTAACTAGAAAAAATTAAGCTTTCTTTTGGGGCTGGGGGGTGTTGTCACTGTATTTCGTCGTGAGTTGACAGATAGAATCCATCTCTCTGCTTTTCCCTCTGCATCCTGACATGTGTCTGGGAAACGTTCTCCATGTCGCCGCTTCAAAGAAAACTGAAGGTGTCTGGGATAATGGGGCTGAGGAGGGAGCACAGGGACATGGTCAGGCCAATGGGATGTTCACAGCTCAGGAGCCATGTCTGGGCGCCCGAATGACAGAAAAAAAATCTTGGCCTTTGTCTGAGTAGATTTCTGTCCCCTTCTATTTCTGCACATTGCTGAGCAGTACTAGATGCAGCAGTTACTATCTAGAGGATGATATTAGCTTTGCATCCGCGTGACTCTCTAAGTAATTCCTTTCTGTAATGGGCTTAAAATGGAGCGTATGTTCCTATTTTTCTCAGTAGGCAGTTATGCTTCCCATCTGAAATTATACAGCCTTAGACTGCATTTCAGAAAGTTTTCTTAGGAAGAGACTGAAATTGCAGCGTAGTTAGATTTGTTGCTGAGGAAATCTGTTCCTTCAGCCTGATTGACAGATACAGCACCATCTACTTGCAAAAACCCAGCAGAAGGATGTCTCTTGGTCCAATTTGGTCAAATGGGTAATCGAACCCCCCTAAAAGATGTAGGACTCTGTAAAGTCACTAGTCATCATCACACCTAGAAGTTCATGCAAAGAAAGCTGCCAATCAATAGAACTATTTTGTAGGATAAACATGTAAATAATTTAAACCTGAGGAAAGGTAGACAATCAACATTATAGATGTCACCGTAAAGCTGTCACTATGGATGTGCCTCATCCCAAAGCAGCCTGCTGCAGCTCCACGTGACCATGGCCAGTGGTTTTGGGAGTGGATAGTTTGTTAAAGGGGGATGTACAAAAGAAATGGTAATGGAAACACTAAGTAAGACCACATATTGCATGAGGAACCTAAAAATGTATCATCTCCAGTAACACCTCTGTTCACAGAAGGTGAGAGCAGCAATGCAATTGGTGGATCGTTGAACCAGCAATCTTTCATTCAATGTGGGGTTGGCATCATCTGCAGGAGGTTTATACCTGAATGGAGAGAGCTGGGAGATACCAAATAAATGGGGTAGTGTCTTACCTCTCCTTTTAAAAATGTTCACATGACATTTCATCACTCAGCCATGGCTGATGTCACCACCATTGCTTCCCACTTTCTCTGACGCACATCAGCTTGGCAGGTTTTCATCACACATCCCAGATGCTTGCTTGCCTCCGTCACCAAAATGGGATCTTGCTGGACTTCGCCATTGTAGTGAGCAGAGCAGCCACAAATGGGGTGCAAGTGGGGGAGCAAACAGAGTTATGGATGGACTTTCCCAGTCAAATAACACATATTCCCTGTGACCGGTTGCTATGGGAAGTGATCATTTTGATAGTCACCTTGAAAATACCTCATTCTGGTGAGCTGGCATGACACTGATACAGCTTTCAACAGGCTCACATGCGAGGTGTCCCATGACCAGCCAAGCCCACCATTTATCTACATAGGCCTCCAAGCTTGAGTTGTGAGGACCATTAAAAATGGTTTGAAGAGCACATTCACAGCAGTATTGAGACAACCTGGACTACCATGTCGTGAATATTCCCCTTTCTTTATCGTAGTTGCGCAGCATTTCCTAGGGCCATTTCAAAGCTGAACTCATGGCTGTCATTAGGGTTATGGCCAGGATGACACTCTGTGCCTCAAAGCTGAATATTCAGCAGTAACTGAGCTGCTGAATGCTGCTTGATGAGCTCACAGGGACAAGGCAGCTGAAAAGGCTCGACTTCACCTGGTCTGGCAGGAAACCCTGGGATTTGTTTAATCAGCTAGCCAAACAACCTCCAGCACCGGCTCCCTTAGCAGACGAGGCCAAGTAACAAACATTTTGCCGGATAAAAATTTCTACCAAGTTCTCACCAGCGGGAGGGAGATCTGCTGGCAGCACTGCTCTCCACCATCAAGAACTGTTCACAGGGGCTGGCCTGGACATAGAGGCAAATATGGTCAAACTGGTTGCTCCCACCAGCCATGAGGACACATATGCATGGTAATCTGGGCTAAATGTTTGGGTTTGGCTATTCCAGGTTTTTACTTGTGTTATCAGGAGCGGGTGAATTGCCAAAGGTTTGGCAGCTGATAAAAACAAGTGCCATGCCAGATCCAGGGAAAACCCCATGCTCAGAAGCAAGTTGCTAGCCCCAGCTCCTCTTTCCTACATGTTTCAAGGTCCCTGAGGGACATATTATTTGACAATGCTGTTGGAGGACGAAGCATGCTCTGCATGTTGAACAAGCTGGATTTTGCTGAGGCAGTGGTTCCCATGATCAAATTTTAGCACTAACTGTAGTCGTTAAATAAATCAAGGAGCTGTGTTCCTGGACTTGCTGCTGCTTGTCATACACTGGCACATTGTTCTCCTGAGGTGGGATTCACTGTGCTTGGTGTTTGCCAGCTAAAAATTAAGCACCTTAAATTGAGCTGACTGAAAATGAAGCAGTCAAACACTAGCAGCCCTTGTCTCCTTCTCTAGACAAAGGAGAGCGTTAAGCACTGCCACAGCATGATTCACCCCAACCTTAAAAAAATTAAGCCAGGGAATTGAGTTGCTTTCTGGATGTGCCCATCTCACTCTGTTGACTATTGAGGGAGCTGAGACAGCTGGCTGAGATTTCAGAGCCAACGTTTAGATGTCTTCTGTGAGGTGAATCCCACCATTGGCCAAGAAGGTGAGCTTTCTGCCCCGGTGAGTGACCAGAGTTACCAGCATGCATGAATGGGTTTGGCTATGCATGGAGGGCACAGCAAGCACAGGGGAAGTACAAACACATAGCCTTCTGTGGGGCTGCGTGCTGCATCCCAGCTCTGCCCCAGTTTCCTTCCTAATGACCTCCCACTAATCCATCTCCAAAACCTCTTTGACATGGCTAATGTTTGCTCAGAAACTGGCTTTCACTGACGAAGAGGTTACCCTGACTGCTGATGTGACTGACCACATACACCCTGTGGCAGGGGACAGGTTTATCTTCTGGGCTGGAGAAGAACAGACCAAAACAGTGCCAAGAAGATGCCACCTTCGCAATGCATTTATTATTACCCAGAACACAAATCCATCACCCAGGTCCAGGACCTGACGTTTGAGCCCAGACAATGCAGGTAGGTGGGACCTTGGATCTGGCTTTTCTGGATTGCCTTAGGAATGTCAGTGCACAAAGTCAGTGCTTGAAACAAACGAGTTTGCTCAACTTGGAGCGTCAGTGGACATGTACATCAAATGCTTACTTAGACCTGCCATCCGCTCTTCCACTGCAGAGTCTGACCCACTTTTCTGGTGCCAGGGCAAGGCTGGCCAGCTGTGCATGCTATTGACTGAGAGCTGAGCCTTTGCAGTAACAGAGATGTGCCATGTCTGTGGGCACTCAAGAACTATGGGGTCCATCTTGCCCAGCAGCGTGGGTTCTTGTGTAAGAAAGTAAAAATCTGGGGAGACAAGTATACAGCTGAAGTAATGCCATTTTTGTGTACAAAGACCCCATTTTGATTTTAAAAATGGCAACTCCTTTCTTGAACCTGCTATTTGATCAGAAATCCCAATAATCCTCAAAGAGATATAGGTCTGATCAGCCCCTTGAAGACTGTTGATTGACACTGCCAACAAACGAGAGGCGTGGTGTCTCAGATGCTAAATTTCTCAGGAAAGAAGTTAGAATAAACAAAAACAGTTTTACGTGGATTCTTCCGCAACACAGACATTTAAATACAGTCGGTTGGGTGCCAGTGACACTGTCATTGGGAAGAGAAATCCCGAAGAAAACTGAGCGCAAGCCAAATAGGAATGGAAGAGCCAAGGTGCAAGTAACAGGGGTTCCCCTTGCCCCAGCCTGAACGCCTGGCCAGAAGTGTCACAAAACCGTTCATCCCACCTGTGATGTATATTGTTTTGTTATTTTGTTTTATTTAATCTGGCAGTAAATTGACGTATATGATATGACCGCTGTGATTAGCTTGTAAAGATGACTTCATAGCTTGGGTATGGCTACGCAGGGGTAGCTCAGGATGGCTACCTAGCTTACCTTGAAGAGACATTATCCTGCAAAGTGGCTAAGTCTAGATCATGCCGGTGGGTGGGAGAGGTCGGGAGAAGCGTTGAAGAGCCCCCCAGTTCCCACAGGAAAGCCAGGTGGCGGTGGGCAGCCCAACCGCAGGGCCCTCGCTCCTCCGTGGTGCTGGGAATGTGTGATCCACAGTGGTGGGGACGAGCAGCAGCCCCAAAATGCTGATGCTGCCGTGATGGGAGCCATCCACGCTGACTGATCCCTGTGCAGCGGAGGAGAAAAGCAAAACCAGCCCAGGAGGGCCTTGTTGCGAGAAGGAAGTATTATTTAACGTGCATTGTGTTGGGAAAGGAAAACAAGGGTCCTGGCACCAGGCCAGGTCCACTGGCCTCTTTTTTTTTTTCTCTTTTCTTTTCTTCTGGGCAATTGTTCTAGTGAAGCCAATTTTTTTTGTTGTTTTTCGTTTTGTTTTGTTTTCTTTGGTGTTTTTGGAGTTGACAATGCACGGGGTAATTTCTCGGCGCTCTTCCTGTGTTTCGGCACAGGGGCTGCCTGAGCGCTCGGCCGTGCTTCCTGCAGCAGAGATGCCACCGCCACCGCCACCGGTGTGCGGGTTGCATCATTTGGCGAGTGGGGTCTTCTCGCCTGCCCTGGAGCTGGGGCAGCAGGAGGGAGAGGCGGGAGCATGGGCAGCGGGGTGAGTCAGTGTGGAAAGGCAGCGTGCATTTCTGTGGGGTGACTCACCAGCCCTTAGGAAGAAAAAAAATAATAAAAAAAAATTCCAGCCAAATTCTTTCGGGGAGGTAAACAAGGTCACGCAGCGCAGCGAGATCCTGTTTACCTGAGACAGGACGTCTTTGCAGAGCCCGTGCTGGAAGTGGGGACGTGTTGACATGACTCAGGGCAGCCAATGCAGGGAAACGGGGATGGGGGCACTGCTCGGCCCGAGGGTCCTGGCTTCACCGTGGCGAGGAGGGGGCAAACCGCCACCACGGGGCTAGATGCTCCCCTCTGCAGACAATCACCCTGCCGCCCTGCGGCTCTGCCAGGAGGGAGAGCAGGGGGCAAGGGACCGTAGGGCGATGGCAGGTCTGTGCCAGTGCTCGACACATGCATCCAGACCTCCTCCATGCCGGCAGCCCCGGTGACTCCAACCCACTGCTGCCCGACTGCCTGTACCCCGTCGTGAGTGGGCGCTTTCCCCGTGGCCCCACGAGGAAGCCCCGGTGGCCACACGGTTAATCAGAGCTCATTCCAGACGCTGACTGAGTGTTTTTTCCTGATAACAAGATGTGTGTGAGTGTACGTCGCTCGTCGCTCGGGTGAATATCCTGTTCTTGCGACGGGCTGGAGAAGCAGGGGGCAGCCGGGGGGGAGGACGACGGGGCAGCGCGCCGGGATTTCGCATTCCTGGCATTCCTGCCTTGGCCGGCGACTGCAAAACAGCCCAGTGGGGGGGACAGGGCACCCATGGGTGGCCACCCCAGCCACCTGCACACCCACGCTTTGCCTCCATTGCTGCCTCCCCGGCGAGCCTGGCCATGGCATCGGGCCACCCCTCTGTGGCCACTAGGTCCCTAGATGGAAGCAGCCTGGCCCCCTCAGCATGTCTTCTTTCCCTGGCGGTTTTGGCCCCTTTTCCGGCACCTGTCCCTTGGTTTGACCTTCCCAGCCGTGTCCTGGGAGCGCCTTTTCCAGCACAGCCCCACGCTCTGGCCCTGCAGCAGGGCACACTGGCATGAACCCACACTGGGGGGGTTGGGGGCACCTGCTGCAGGATGAAAGGCTGTGGGGCCTTGCCGAGTCCCCGTGTCCTGCCCTCGGCCACCCTGGCCAACCGGCAAAGACATACTGCAAGGACTTCGCACTCAGGTCTCACAGTCCAAGGTTTCACTGGATGAGAAAGCCCCGCTCTCTTCCCCACTGGGGTGTTGTGCATGGGGAGGACAGGGATATACAGGAGTAGAAGTCACCCTGGTCTGCGCAGTTTGATTTAGCTCTCAATAAGTACGTTTCTCCTGCTCCTTCCTTTTCCATAGTCCCTGACCCATCAGCCAGGCTGAGCTTCTCACCAGGTCCAGAGAAGCGAAGGATGCTTGGCGCTTCCCCTGCTCCCAAGCTGCCGTCAGGAACCAGCACGGTGATGGAGCAGCCCGCGGGACACCCTCCTTCTGTCAGCACCACTTCAGCTCTCAGGTGTGCAGGAAAGCACCCACAGCCCTGCTTCACCCCCAAACAAAGCAGAGAGCCCAAGGGTGCCCCTCAGCTGGCTGCCTGGACCCGCTCCTAGCCCCTCCACCCTTGCAGAGGTGAGTCAGGATCTCCAATCCAGCTATTTCAAGTGCTGCAGCAAGAAGAGCTCTTTTCTTTCATTTCCCCCTGTTTTTTCATTGACATGACAAAACAAACAGGGCCAATGCTGACCCTCGGCAAGCGCTATGTCATGATGGTTTTGTCTCACGGTCAAATCAAGATCCTCAGGGTCTTGCACAACCAGGTACTTGGGAAAAGAAAGCTCTCCTTTCTTTAAAACACACCCCTGTTCTGCCTTCTCCAGCTTCCTGCTTTCCCCTTTCACAACCTGCTGGGGTTTGGTAACTTTCTCAATGAAACAGGCACATGTCGTAGCCCCATGGACTGCTATAAAGAAGGGGAGGGAGACTCCCCGTCTCCCATCACTAGCTGCACACGCGTGTGTTGGTGGAAGGGGAAGGGATGGGGAGGAAAGAGGACGGTGCCTCTGGTCACATGCAGAACCCCGTTTTTGAGGAATTGAAAGCATGTTATATCTGCAAGATTTCAAAAAAACCCCAAGGGTGCTTCTGCATTTTAGGCCAGGACAGCCATGCCCCCGAGGCCTGAGCAGGCTTGCAGGAGGCTCACGAGGGAGTCCTGGCGATAGCCCTCCCCGCAGCCATCGGGCAGAAAATTGGGGCATGCTGGGCACGGGTTCAGCCCGCAACTGGGTGTGCAGCAGGGATCTCAGCCTCATCCCAGCGCCTGGTGCCCTTGCCCTGGCAGCGGTGGGGTGAGGAGCTGGTGAGGTTTGGGGTTTGTTTGGTGCTTGGCTGTTTGCAGGGTGACTTACCCCCAAGCCACTGCGATTTTGGTAGATTTGTGTGTTTCTTTGGTATATTTCTGGTGGGGGAATCCCCTGCAACACAGGCTTCGGGTATCAGCGGGACTGCAGTCAACACCAGATAAGCTGCCGTTACTCGGCATGGAGGCAGCTCCTCGCTGTCTCAGGGCCTGTCTCTGCATAGAAGAGCTGCCGTGCATCGGTCCCAATTTTCTTCCCAGTGCAGAGGGCCTTTTTACTCCCCACTGGAAGGGGACTAAGCCATGCTGCAGAAGAGCGCTCGGTGCAGGACGAGGCAAAGGGGGCTTCTGCACTTTGAACTCAGCCCCCAGTGCTGTGCAGGAGCTCCATGTGGAGCTCCATTTATTCCTAAATTCCTTAAATTCAACTTCTTTTCAAACAGCCTTTTACATGTGCAGCTGAGGAGAGCCCTGGTATCGGGGAAAGGTGGGAAGCTTTTGGACAACATGTTGACAAGCACCTTATAAACACATGTAATGACCTAGGGTCTGTAGGAGGAACAGTATTGAGGTCTGACACTTGCTGGCAAAGCCCATCCCAGCCCGAGATTGCTTGGGAAGGGGCATGCGTGAGTCCCGTGCTGCCCAGAGCAAAGGTCCAAAGATCAGGAGCTTAATCCGAGGCACAAAGCTCCAGTCGCTCAAGGACTTCAGCCCTGCCCAGGGCTCCCAAGCAACCCAGGTCCTTGGGAACGGGAAAACCCCAGCAGGGATTTGCTGGACTCCCAGAGGATTACAGCCCAAATGACTAAACCTGTTAGGTCACCCAAATGATCTGCTTCCTTTTATGGTCAAAATCAAGTGTCAGAATCACAGGTTTCCTCTTTCCTTAGAACTGGCCTTTCTTGATACCACAAATCCTTCTTGTAATGCTAAAATTACATGTCTGAAAGCACATGCATAGTGTTGCAATCTTGCTGCTTTGCTTACTGGTCTGTGTAATGCATGAGTTGAGTAACAAACAATAGAGGTTGGAAATAGCTGGGACCAAGATTTCCTCTTTCAATTGCAGAATTGTTTCCTTGACTGGTGCGTGCATAAGCCAGGTGGCAAAATGCTTGCCCCGACCAAGTTTCCTGGCAAGCAGGAGGGGTCTTTGGGTGAGGGGTGGAAAGGAGTGAAAGAAAAAGCTCCCAAAAAGCAACTCCTGCCTTTCTTGGACTTAGCTTTACCCTCCTACTCCATTACAAGTTCACTCTATCTCTCAGTAGCTGATTCTTGCAGCTCCTCACAAACTTCTCAGGTCCATTTTCAAACCTGTGGATGGGAACTATTGCCACCCCATACGAGTGATGGAGACCTGAGATGCAGATGCCCATATCCAGAGCACCTCTGATACTGCCAAAACCTGGCACTGTGACCTCTCCCATCCAGTGACACATACCCCAGGGACCCAGGTCCTACCAGCCCTGGGGAGCCGCAGAGTTTGTTGCTGTCCCAAATTCAAGAACTGCAGTGACCACTTCCACCCCCATCTTAGCCTACAGTAAGTCCCAGATGGTACCAGTTCCAGCTGAGCGTAGGCATCCAGGTATCATCAGGCTCTTATTTCCCTCCACTCCAAGTCAATAAGGACTCATCACATTTGAGGTTCAGGGCCCACCTGCCTTACCTACAGCTTGGTGGGAGGCCTGGCAGGGAAGTCGTCATGTCCTCGTCTCCTGGGGATCGGACAGCCCATTGAACACAGGTGGGGAGCTTCCAGTGGAGCAGCTTTCCTGGATGCTGTAGACCCAGCTGGGTGCTTCTGGTCCTGATTGTGCAGGTAGAGTCACCTACACGTACATGTTCCTGCTTCCAAAAAACCCAACTGTTTGAGGTGTCCTCCAGACCCCGGTGTCTGTGCCTTATCTGACTAAAATGGCTGTCTCTGCCGCACTCAATTGTTGTGACCCAAGAAAGGGACCCCGGCCTGGGCAGTGTGAGGTGGCTGCCTGTCAAGCTTGTGACACTTTGGCTTTGTGGCCACAGGCGCCCCAAATGCCAGGGATGCTGCCAGCAGCGATGATGTCCCTCCCCAGCTGCACCCACAGTGCAGGCGAAGCACCGCGGTGGGCACGGCAGCACTGTGCCAGCTCCCACCGTTTGCTGCCCCAGGGCCTCCGCTTCCCGGATGGGTGTTCACATGCACCCAGATTCCTTAGAGGTTTTTTTTAATCCAGGTTCAGAAATATTCATGTTTTCCAGCTGGCAAAAATCCCCTGTTGCTGGCTGGCCTTCCTCAGTGGTGTATCAGCCCCTGCTCTTCTTCCTTGTGGCAGTAGGAACTCTCCAAGCTCCCAGGGCTTCTCCTGCACCCATCCACCCAACCTGGCCCTCTCTCCAAAGGGAGAAGAAGCTCCTTAACCCAAACCACTCCAACCAGCTAATCTCTTGCTTGGAAAAAAACACACAGGATGAATCTGCAATCAAATATCCCGGTTTCTAATGGCTGGGTTAGAGCAGGGAGGGAAGGGAACGGGGTTCAGCTCTGGGTTTGGGGGTTGCACCTGGCTCCGCATCTGTGTTCAGAGCGGGAAACTGGGACAGGTTTTCTGTCCTGCACGGTAGCAGCATCTGGATGCTCCTTCCTGGCCATGAGCTTTGAAACCATCTCCAAAACCTGAGTAAATAAATAAGTACAACAATAGGTCGCAGCATACCCAGTGGGACGATCCATGGAAAAGGGAAAATACGTATCATGGGGAAAAAACTGCAAATCCTGTTCAGCTGCTCCTTTCTGTTTCATTTAACACACTTGAAGGCGACTGCGCTGGGAAAATGCTTTATTTGATTACTGGGCTGTTCACACCAGCCCCAGTGGAGCCAGGAGAGCCTCATCCCTGCCAAACCCGAATGCAAAAAGGACCCATTTCAGCCCTTTTACAACTGGCTGACAAAGCCAGTAGGATGCTCTGATGAGTAGAGCATCCCCCATCCCACCCCAGGGACAAACCTGCACCACTGGCCGTCCGCCTCGCTGCAGAGGGTGCTGGTCCTGCCCTTTGCAGACCGAGAGCCTCACCTGGATTTGCACATCCTTCTGCGAGGGAGCTACCCCTTGCCCAGCCTGGGATACTCCGAAGCAGGGTCCCCCACAAGCCAGAGGTGCGCTCCCCCTTCACTCCGCTGGCCAGCGCTGCCTCAAACTTTCCAGGGCAAGGCTATGCTGCGATTGTGGTGTTTTGTCCATGGCCACCGGGTTTATGGGACACCAGGGAGACCCCTCTTTCCTCCCCTCCCCCTCCCAGCACAAGCGTTTTGTTTTTCTTCTTGATTAGCGGAAAAAATTCCTGAACCTGTCAGAGGGAAGGAAGGTCTTCTCTCTCTCTCTCTCTTTCTCTTTTTTTCTCTCTCCTCGGCCAATTAGTGAAATACAAACAATTTCCATGGTCACAGTGAAACACGTTTTCCACCTAAATAACACCTCTGCAGGCTTTAAAGGTGCAGGCCTCTTTGCACAGCCCCCTCCGCCCCTAGAATTGCCCTCCTGGGGCCACACTGGAGCGGAGCGGGGGTGGCTGTTCCCCATCCTGCTTTATCCGGACATGCGCAGCCAACCCAGGGCTTGGGGCAATGCAGGCACTTCACACAGGCACCTCGCAGGGCTTTTCCTCGCAGACATCAAGCCAGTGTGTGCTGGGTCACAGCAAACCTCCCTGCCCTCCTGCTAACACCCTGGCATGCCCAAATGTCAGCTCTCCTGAGTGCCCTGCTAACCCGCTGATGTCCATGGAGCCTGCCGGCATCCTCAGCTGAGGCCTGGGGAGTGGTGAAATCCCCTCCGCAGAGGTGGCCATCCCCAGGACCTCCTCCGCACCCAGCTGCGTACGCCTGGCTGAGCTCCACTACCCGCTGTGCAGCCCTGCCTGCTCTGGGGGGCCCCAGCCCCTGCCCGCTGGAGGAGAGAGAGAGCATCCCACCTGCCATGCATGCTGCAGAGTGCCTCCTTACAGCTGCCTGCCTAATTTAGGCAGTCAAAGCACCGTGCAGGTGCATGGTGTGGTTCACATGTGACCCCATGTGTGTATACCAGGCTGTCTGTGTGCCGGACCCTCATGGGGCAACATCCAACGTCATCAGGGGAGAAGATAGCCTATGGGGCATCCAGAGCCCTCTGGCCAGCCATCTCCTGGGTGCCCTGAGCTGCCACTGGGCACACGTGTCTCAGTATGGACTTCTCTCCCAGAGCACACCTTGGTTCATTAATCACCGCTTTTCCTGCTCTGACCTCATTTGATTTGTCTCTGACATCACTCAGAGCCAGCTCTGCGCTCCAGGGACCAGCAGTAGCTAACACCTGCTCCCCTGCTCTTCCCCAGGTCTGTGCCAAGATTTGTATTGAAAAAGAGTTTCTCTTCATGCAGAAAACACCCAAGCAGGGCCTGGGTTTGGGGAGCAGAGCCTGCCTTCACTGACTGCATTGGCCAGCGGTGGCCAGGGCCAAAGGTCAGGGCGTTTGGGAACTTGGGAGTTTCCAAAGCTGCCGGGGCAAGACCTGCAGCAGAGCTGCTTGCCCGGCATCTCTGCACCATCCATCCTTTTTTTTTGCAGCTCGTGCAAAAAAAAAAATCACAGCAACCTTTCGAAAGACTCATCGACTGTCAAGCCACAAACCTCCCTACTTCCTGGGTCCCCGCGGTGTTTGGGTTGCTGTTTAATCACTTGCAAACAGCTTCTTTTATTGAGTTAGTAATTACAAGGGAGTAATTTCCCTCGAGGCTGCTTTCCTCCCGGCTTCGCCCTGGCCTTTGCTGTGAACCCAAGGCAGTCCATCACACTGGAGAGTCCCATTTGGTGTCTGTCTGGCTGGGGAAGGAAAAAGGGTAGGTAAGCCCTGCCATAATTTCGTATTTTGATCTTTTCACCCTCCTGGCTCCTCTGCCAAGAGCCCCATGGACCCACCACTGTGACTGGGGGTCTCACATTAACCCAGTGCCTGCACCACTTGCAGGGAAGCCCTGGCGTTTGGGGCTCCCTCCACTTCGCACCCTCTTCCTGCTCATTTTTTGGGGAGCTCTGTTGTTCCTTTAACCCTGCGATGAAAGCCGAAAACAGCCGAGGCTGCCTGGCTTCCTCGCAATGTCTTTTAAGATGGGAAATTCCCAAGACTGCAATGAGTTCACTTGGACACGGGCAGATCACAGCTCGGGGGGAGCCAGTACCGTTTGGTCACGGGCTGCATGAAGGCAAGTGGGGAACAGCTGTGCGCTCGGGTGAGGGGTTTTGTTGTTTCTTTTTCCTGAACAGCTTTTCATTCTTAATATTTTCCTCCCTCTTTGTACCCTGCTTTTCCCTTGGCACAGCTGGCTTCTCCACCCCCAGGGCCCACCAGGCACTGGTGCACGGACAGTGAGATGGGGCCACCCTCTGACACATCCCTGTCCCACCCTGGGATTCCGCAGGATGGCAACAGCTCCCACCGAGCCCTCTCCCAGCCGCGTCCGGAGCGTGGGCAGGTCGGGCAGCGGGACAGGGCAGCCATCGTGGGGGGCACAGCTTACACCAGGGAGGTGCGAGCCCAGCACAGGGAGGGGAATGCCTGTGTGGGCTTCGTGCCACATGGCTGGGCTGAAGAAGGCTCTTCCTTCGAGCCACGGCCAGGCATGGGGGCGAGCTTAAGCCGTTCGCATTCCTGAGCACCAATAAAATAAGCAAACAGTCAAGGGTTTTCCTTGGGGAGGCTGTTGCAGACTCATTTTTCATTTCAGTTAGCCATGCGACAGCTTTAGCGTTGCAAACCCTCACCGCTAAAAAGCCCGAAGCGTGGCTTTAAAACATGGCAGTTTGCTTTTTGCACCTGAATAGCCCACGTGTTTGCTCTCCCATCTGCCTGCCGCTTTCGGGAGCCGTGTTCTTGCAGGAGGACCCATCGCCAAAGCCTCTCTGTGCCGCCTCGAAGGCTGGATGCACTTCCTCCAACAAAAGCTGAACCTCCCATTGAATGACATATCCCGAGGCTCGGCCTTTGGGTAAAGCAGCAGTCGAGCAATTAAACCAGGGAGAGTTGTCAAGGTTCCCCGGCTCCTCCGAGATCACCTGTAGCACTGAGCGAGCCAAGCTGGCACCGCCACGTGGAGGAGATGCTTTCCAGCAGCGTGCTGCAGCCCTCCCAGGGCTTATTTCGGGATTTATTTCCCAAGCTTGGCTTTGCAGGGTGGATGTAAACCACCTGCTCCAGCCTTGAGAAGCGGTGTGGGCACCTGCCTTCCTGCGCCCCACACTGACCTGTGCTGAATGTGCGCCAAGGTGCTGCGAGCAAACAGCGTTCAAGCGAGCCCCCAAGCAGCTGCCGCAAGCGGACACCAGGCACTGCGGAAGTGTTAGCTCCAAGCGCCTGGGCCCACGGCTTCTTTCAGCACCTATTCATTTTGAGCTGTTAAAAGCAGAGGCACACGCTTGTGGATGGGGTTGCACGCCTCCCCCGGGGCCACCATGGCCAGGAGGTGTGCTGGCCCCTGGGATGCCAAGCCCTCCCACCCACCCCTAGTCCAGGCTGATGCACCCATGCTTCCTGTGCCTTGTACCCCTCTTTGCACCCATTGCTCCCCAAATTCCCTGCTGACAGGCCCTCAAGCCCAAAGAAATCTTATGCCAAAAATCTTTCTTCCCACTGAATTATCCTAAGGAAATCAGAGCAGGGATGTGATTATTATCCTCGCTGTGATTTGGCCCGTGCTTTCCATCCTCGGGGGCGGATAGAGCTCACCCCTACTCCAGCTCCCTTTGGAAGATCAGGGAAGATGTGCCCTCACCCCAAAATGAACCACGCTGGAGCAAGGCACACATCCGGGAGTGACAGGCTTGTCCTTCGAGGACAGCCTGGAGTACACCCAGACACCGAGCTCCCCAGGGCCACCATTGCAGCACAAGTCCCCAGTTGGGTCTACGCTCCTCAGAGCTGAGCCACGGACTGGGTGTGCTGTGCGTGTGCTGGGGGGACCCCAAAACTGCGGCATCGGGCAGCAGCTGCCTTCGCTCCCCGTGGCCTCACACTCAAGTGCCAGATGTGCAATACCTCCCTTGCTGGGAGGAAAGGGAAACACAACGGCCTTTCCGACTGAGGGAAGGACCGCCGTTGTCTAGACGATGTGACTAAGGAGGGAAGGGACCGTCTGTTTGTACAGCTTTGGGGAGTGTAAACACTGCCGACTGTCCCAAGCCCTTCAAAGCAGAGGAATCCGGAGATCAGATGAAAGCGCAGGGAAATTCTGGCCGGGTGTCCAAACAGAGCACCTAAGGAGAAGGGGACCTCTTCAAGACAAAATCCCCAGCGCCCGAGTCATTTCACACTAGCCCGAGCGCTGGGCAACAGGCGGGAAGGAGGAGCGCAGCACTGCCGGCTGCGGGCAGGGCTGTGTGTGGGCTCCCAGGACTTTCCCAGCTTTGGTCGCTTATCTCTGCAATCTCAGAATAAGTGTCCTGAAAATGAAACTGGAGGCCCTGGGAATCCCACCCTGCCCCGTGGTGAGCTGGTTTGGCCTCTGCATTTCATTCAGCTCACAAAAGAAAGAGAAGATGTTGTTTGAGAGGTTTGGTTTCCTTTTTTTCTTTTTTTTTTTTTTTTACAACTTTAAATACAGTACTGAGTATAAATTAACCTTACATTAAAAAAAAAAGCCAAAAAAATTAAAATAAAATAAAACCTCACCATCTTTACAAACCAAAGGAAACAGATTTTGGAACAGGAAAACAAAATGTCTTAAGACTTCAAGGCTTGGGAATGGAGGGAGGGAGCTACGTGCCACAGTTGGCAGTGGTACAAGAAGTGCTCTGGGCTTGCAGGAGGCGAGGGCTGCGTCCCTCCACAACTCGTAACAGCTCCCAGTTTGCAGCTTCGCCTCCTTCCCCTGGCTCCCTCCGTGGCTTTGCCCCACAACAGGGGTGCGTGTGTGTGCAAGGGGAGAAGCAGCTGGAGGCAGGAGGGGCACGGGGAGACTACCACGCTAGCTCTGGGCAGGCATTTTCTTCATGTCTAACTCTGCACTGCCCAGCATGGCATGATCCAAGACAGGGACGCCAGGGTGACACTGGAAATTCCCATCATACGTAACATTTCTGCTAATGGTGACCGAGTATTGGGTGTGCAGAAATAGCCCTTGCCCACAGAGTCCTCCTCCCACCTCCGGAGCAGGCAGTGGCCCAGGAGGGACTCTACAACTGACCCTCCAGTTGTTCTCCCAGTCTTCCTCACTTAGCAGAGCTTGTTTCTGTCTCAGACAGCTGCTGCCAACTGCAAAGATCATCCTCATTTCTTTCTCTATACCTACACAGAGCTGGCCACATCTTGGACCAACTTCCAAGCTAGGTGGGCTGGGAACATCTAATGGGCAAAAATCCAGAAGGAATTTGAGAGGGAAAATCTGAGGAACATGATGGGAGATGTGGGGACATTGGCACAGAGAGCACAGTGGAGGCATGGTGCACAGGACACCCATGAAGGGGTTAAAAACCTCGGGGGAATGACACGATTCTGTTTTCAGGACCACAGAGCAGGCAAGGACAGCTCACTGAGATTAAGTCATGCTTCTAAGTTTGGCTGTTGTTGGTCTTGTTGTGGTGCCACTTTGCCTCCTGCAGGGAAGTTGTGCTGGGGGGGGTGGTGGAGAGTGAGAGAAAAGGGCAACAAGATGGAGAGAGATCAGATGATGTCTCTGCCCGTCCCGTCCCGGACCTCGCAGGCACGTTGCAGTTACAGTGTGCTTTTCTGCCAGCCCAATGAAGCCGATGCGTGCACGTGCCTCTGAGCTTCCTGCCACTGGGGAATGAAATCCATTTAAGAACATATATATATATTTATATATGTATGTATAAATACACATACACACACACACGCACGCACACGTATATATATATATACACACACATATACACACGCACACATACAGAACGAATTTAAAAAATAATCTGAGTCCGAGCCTGGAAAGTTGAATTCTCCACCAGCATGTGCAAAGATGGCTCCCCTTGACAGGGGCCGGGGGCGTGGAGATGATTCTGCCGCTGTCTGCTCCTTCCCCACGATCCAAACACCTTCCAGTCAGCACCAGGAGCAGGAGGGGAAAGGGAGGGGGGGAATGCATTTGGCTTCTTTGTTTTGGTTTGGTTTTTTTTTGTTGTTCTGTTCCCCGAGATGTTGTGTATCTTAGTGGTTTTGGTTTTTCTTTTTTAAAATAAAATGTACACACGCACATTAAAAATATATATCTGTCCAGGTAGGGCAATAAAAGTCCTTAGTGCATTTTCCATCCTCGGATGCCCCTCGCAATCTCAGATACGCCTGTTTTCAAAATGTAGGTCCAGTGCAAGTGTTGATCTCAGCCGGGCTCCCCAGCCTTACCAGAAACACGAGGGGAACGAAGAATATTCCCCTTCCACCCTCTGTCCATTTGTTTTTCTCCTCCTCTCAGAAGAAATTGGACCCACTTTCCTTTTCACATTTTCCATCCTGTCCCCTGTAGCAGGGAAGGCATTGTCCTGTCCTCATCGCATGTTGTGGCTGTCAGGGTTCATGGTTTTATTTTACTTTGTTCTTTTCTCATATATATATATATATATGTACACAGGTCATGTTTGTCCTTTTTTTTGTGTGTGTAAAACTTTAAAGTTATGCTAATAAATGAAAGAAGGGAGAGGCTTTGGTGGGAGAAGGTCCACTGATGGAAAGGGAAGCACCAATTGCCGTCTGAATCAGACGTCGAGGCAGATGGACAAAGACGAGAAGTTATCACTCCAAGGACCCCATGGGGGCAATACAGCAAATATATTAAATAAACCTGGAAGTGAAACAAAAACAGGCATGGCATTAGAATATGTAACCCTCTGCCTCTGCAACTCCCCTCCTCTCCCGTTTTCTCCTCTGGAAATGTTTGTCAAAGTGCCAGATTAGAAGCTCGGGAGGGCTTTTGACCTTCTCTATTTTTTCCCCTGGACAGCTTGAGCTAGAGCTGAGATTTGCATGGGTTTGCATCATTTCTACCCTGGGAACCTTTGGCTGTCCAGGAGGATCCTGGGATAATCAGAGCCCTCATAGTGCTAAACGTGGGGATACCAATCCCAAGACACTGCCTGGTGCCCCTCGTCCCCATCTCCTGAAATGCCACAGGATGGAAGGCTGTCGTCCCCCTCTCCTGAGGCGAGGGGAAGTGAATGTGAAGTGAGCAGCCCAGGCTTGTTCAAGGGGCTGCGGCAGAGCTGGAACTGCTGAGTCACGGGCCAGGGCTTTCCCTGTTAGGCTGTGCCACCTCTCTCTAAACTCAGCCCCCCGGGTCCACGCCCTGGCTACTCTTTCTTTTCTGCACCTTTCCCTCTCTGACAGGGAACCAGGGCTTATTTTCCTTTCCCTTGTACCAGTGAAATTCTTCTGATGACGAGGGAATTATTCCTGTTTACACAAGTCAGGGAGAGAAGAATCAGACCCTGGGCTGACAAAGTCCAGATCTCTTGCCAGACATTCCAGTTCTCCTTTCCCCCGGTATGACCTTTCTTATGCACACAGGCTTCCCGCTAGGAGAGAGATGAACCAAAAGTGTCGCTGCTTTTCAGTCTTTCTGCCAACTCAACTAAATGAAATAAAAGGAAAAGGGATCCCCAGAGCAACATTAATTCTCTGCTTTCCACGGAGAATCAATAGAGAAAGGAGAACAGGAGTTGCTCCACAGAAGAGATGAATTACATGTACCCTGAGGAGATTTAGGTGTAGAGAGAAGCCAGGCTAACTCTCTGCCCGTAAGGGAGGCAGAGAAAGGAGAGGGCAGGGCCCGAGAGCAAATACGGTGGCAGCACGATCTCTGCTGCTGCTCCTCTGGGAAGAGCCATAAAGCCATA
Source organism: Fregata magnificens (assembly GCA_013389945.1). NCBI lineage: Eukaryota > Metazoa > Chordata > Aves > Suliformes > Fregatidae > Fregata > Fregata magnificens. The sequence goes on from WAAD01009582.1 coordinate 254,802, forward strand.
AATAGGATGCACGTGTTGGGTCCCAGCCTAGTCCTTCCCCCTCTTTCAACCCCAGTTTTATCACACCCAGGCCCTGCAGTAGCCCCACACTGAATGAGCGGCTGGTGCTGTGGGAAGCGTCCAAGGTGCTTGGGCAGAACCATGTCCTGGGAGAGCATTTCTCCCGACTGGAAGAGCAGCTTGCTGTTACCTGCCTTGTGCTCTCTCTCCCCTGCCAGCACTTCTATGCTATGAGGATTTCTTTCAGCACTTTCTTATCGTTGACATGCTTGTACTTCTTATGTTTCCTCTTCTGCACCGGCGGCCGGCGTACTCGCTGCCTCTGTGAGACAGCGGCTGTGGTGAACGACGGTGACAAGCCTGCCAAAACAGAGGGGAGAGTATCTGTAGAGTGAGGGGCAGCTTGGACATGTTGAAATATCTTTCCCCACACGCTATCAACAAAGAGCTCTGCAACAGGAGGGCCACAAGGCCTCCTTCTTCTGTTCTTCTGTCCCTCATTCTCTGTTCTCCACAGTCTCTGCTCTCTCCCTTTTCCCACGATGCCCTTCCCCTCACCTCTCACCTTCCCCTCCTTCATTTCCCTCGGTTCCAGCCCCTTGCTGGCAGGCAGACATCCTGGGAAAAGTCCCTCGGCTGGTATAAACCAGTGAAGGCCCATGGGATTCACTGGAGCTAAGCAGATAGAAACCAGCGGAGGGCTCTTTCCTCTCTCCCCAGTCTCTCTTCTCACTATTTCCTCCACTCTACTAATGCCAAGATCCTTACGCCTCTGTTCACGTGGCCCTGGCCGGCTGTTCCTGGGGGGCTGACGGGACACTGCTTCACACCGACACTGTACGTGGTCCTCCAAAGGCACGACGACTTTTTTGAATTTTGGCTTCCGCTGGACAAATTCAATCTTGTTCACCTATTTGGAAGAGGGAGGCAAGCAAAAGATGAATACAGCTGTAGCTCCCACTCTGTAAAAATAATCAGTGTCAGTATGCTTCAGTACTGGCTTTCTTCCTAAAGGGTCAGAAGGCAGTTTATAGAGCACGGTTCAAATTCAGGGGTGGTGTGTATGGGAGCTAATTCTGCACACAGCAGCAGAGCAGACCTAGACCAGGCAAGTTTGGATGTGACTGGTTGTTTCCCCCATTCCTAACTATTGCCGCTGCTTAAGCAGGATGACTGGTTGATCACAGACAGAAACATGGGATGTGCAGAACACGCTAGCCTGCTTCTGACAGCTGTGATGGCAGAGACCTGGGGGCAAGCAGAATTAATTCCCACAGGATCCTACAGGAAGGGCAAAAGGAGAAAAACTGGGGCCTGATGCAAGCAAACACAGCTTCACCAGCTCTGCTGAGGCCTGTCTGAATTTGTCTCAAGCTCTTTAATAACTCGCAGGGCTGAAGCCCTCAGCTCTGTGTTTCACAGGGAAAGGCAGTACTCTGGAAATTCCCTCGGACTCTCCACCAGTGCTGACTCAGAGGGAAGACTCACTGTTCCACATCCCACCAAAGGGCACAAGCTTTCTAGGGTGTCCTCCCACTCCAGGAGCAGCCAGGCCTGACCCCACTCAGCTTATCTAACAAGACCGCGGTCCCTGAAGTGCTCCGCAAGCTATAAATACTTGCTCTGCCGCGCGTCTGGGATTGAATTCCTCTAAACCCACTGCCCCCAGCAGCATCCCTCAGCCAGCGCCGAAGCAGCCAGGCTGTTTATCTTTCCTTGAAAGCCCACTCCACATGCTTCAGACCACACGCTGCTCACTAGACAAACACTTCTAGCCAAACAATAGAGAGACCTCTGTCCTCAAAGAAACCATTTCCAGGTCACTTTTTCAGGCCAGCTTTTGACCTCTCACTTGTTTTTTCCACAAAAACAACTCCTGCTCCCCCCCATTTTTCCCTCATTCAGCCTGGCTTTTCTGAGAAAGGAATTTCCTGATGAAAAGGGCTGTGTGAATACAACCTCTCCCAGCCAACCTCTGCCGCCTGCCTGGGGGAGTCTCTTACGGCTCAGGCAGAGGATTAGTACGGGATGAGTATTATTTTTAAACAAGCTGTCTGGGAGGAAGCTGTGAGGAGATCACTGGTAGCTGTGAGGAGGGCAGGATCAGAGCAAGAGGTTAGCCATCAGGTGTCTGCTTGCTGCTGGAGCAGGTCAGGAGGTAACCGTGGGGCTGAGAAAGAGGAGAAGCTGCTCCAGTGCATGTCTTGGGAAGAAGCTGCAGCAGCAGCAGGGGGATGGAGACTGACACTGCAAGCCCTCCTCTTTTTGCATCAAAAACAGTTCCCGTGATGAAAGTGTCCTGTTTCTTCTGCTCTAACACAGCCGACAAGGCCGCCTCGAGCCACAGAAATAGCTGCAGCGTGGAGCTGCAGCTGGGGACGGTGCCCTGTAGCTCTGCTATGGCGACCGTCCCCAGCTGCTGGACAGCACCAGCCCTCCCAGCAGCTGGCACAGACGTCACCCCACGCCAGAGGCTGCAGCGCTGCGTGGCTAATGCAGAAGACATGACTGCAGAAGGGGTGCGAGGGAACAGACAGCTGTGTAAGCCTTGCACCTGAGACCTGCTGTGGTTTTCGTTTTGGGGGGGTAGGGATGGAGGTGGGCTGTGGGAGGAGGGAGCAGCGAGAGGCGTTTCCCTTACCTGGACGTGCCGGACACGAATCTGCATGGGGCGACACTGCACATTGCGATTGTTGCAACACCCGGAGCAGCGCTGCACTTCCACGCAGGGTGGCCACACCACAAAGTTGGCGTTGGTGCTGTCCACCATGTTGCGGGAGATTTCAAAGACCACCGCCCGCGTCTTGCACTCTGCAAGGACAGCTGGCTCTGCTGCTGCCAGAGCATCTACGGAGGGCCAAGAGAAGAAGGGGGAATGAAACGGGCTTTGCAGCTGTTACCAACCCGCTGCAGCCACCTCTACTGGAAGAGAAAGACCCCACATGGCTGTCACACACACACATACACACACACATTCTTTCTCCTTCTCCCACCCCTCCAGCTCCCTCCCTGGACAGAGCTGCGCCCTGTGGAGGAGGCCCCAGTAAAATGATGCTTCTCACTGCAGCGGCAGTCCTAGGCAGGAGATGACACTTCTTTAGAGCAAATCAGCACCAGTGGGATTTAAAGCAGAGAACCTTGCAGAGCTCCAGACTCCCTCTCCTGCCCTCCTGGGGTGTAACACCCAGCTCCTACAGGAGGCCCAGACCCTCCTTCTCATCTGTCTACATATCCATGCAAACTATAACCCCTACCCCCACACATGTATCTCAGACATGCATCTGCACCCACCCACAGCTGCTCAGGTGAGTGCCCCAACAATCACAAGGTGCAACACCCCCGACTCACCTAGGCTTCGTCGCTCTCGAGACAGGGCCACGGGGTTTTGACCAGTCTGAGTTGCATTCAGGTCCAGGCTTGAGCTATCCTCCTCTGCAAAGGGAAAGACGTGACCTAATCGTGCCGGGTAGAGGCAGGAGAAGACAGCAGGCACTTGTGCTCTGCTCACCAGGCAAAGTTCAGAGACGTGGGATAAGCCATGGCCCCAGTACGTCACGCTAGGTGAATCCACCAGCAAGGTCACAGCTGTGATGGGGCATGGAGGCTCTAGATTTGCTCTTTGCTCACGCTAGGCAGTTCAAAGCAACAAGCCTATTGTGAAAGAGGGGTCCCAGCCAGGTCTGGGAGAGGAAAACTCCAGCTCAAAAATGACAAGGCCTACGGCAGGGCTTTCTGGTGTCAGAGAGGAGTAGCAGAGGGATCCAGAGTCCAGGATATGGCAAGGAGGATCAAAGACCAGATGGGACCAGTAGAAAGTTTGGTATATAACACTGAGGTGCCTTGCTGGGATGGCTTGGGACTGGGAGAGTTGGGGTGCGAGGGGGCAGGTGAAGGGGATGATGAGTGGGAGGTGGGGTGCTTGCTTTCTCTCTCCCAACCCACCGCAGCTGCTCTAGGTTAGAGTCGGTTTTATGAAAGAAGAACAGAAAAATAAAGTTAAAATTACTTTTCCCTTGTACTACTCTAAGGTAAACTGCAGGATCTGGAGGTAGTTCAGTCAGCGATGGGAGAGGAAGGCAGATAGCATTCAGGCCAGCCCTGAGCAGTTCCCTCCCACCCCACTGCTTTTTCCCATAGGAAGTGCTGAATAGAGAAATGCCCATAATCCCCATGGAGCACTCCAACATGCAGCCCCTCCTGAGCTCTGGACAATGGCCGTGCTTGGAGATAGCTCCCACCCAGCCACAGCTCTTTCCTTCTCTGACCTGCTTTAGCAGCTGAAGGAAGCTGAATGGACGTCAGCATCAAGGGAGCAATTTTCTTAAAGGGAATCTAGGGCCAGTGGAAGATCTCTGTTTATCAGATGTGCGGTGGAGCAGACTTCCCATACCTATCATGTCCCATCCCTCTTCCTCAGTTCTGCCCTAGTGCAGCCCTCTTATAAGGGGAGCAGGGACTTTGCTCTCTGCTCAGCTCTGAAGCAGTCGCTGAAGGATTTGGGATGGGTGCACTGAGGCTGTATTCACAAGGCAGGAATCATGTGCCTGAGCAGTCAACATCTACACGTGAGGTGGACAGACAGACACCCTTTAAAGCAGCTGGAGAGGCGTGATCAATTCTGGGACACCATTCAGCTCGCCCTGAGGCAGAGAGCCAAAATGAGATCTGGTGGATCACGCTCTAGAGGGCCACAGAGGGTGTCCGGATGACTGGCTTAGATGGTCATGCCTGCTTTGCGGGCAGCCATAGTTAAGGTCTACAGTAGCATCTAAGGTCAGGAGAGCAGTATCTCTGCTCGTCTGCCTCCTGGAGCTGCCTAATCCTGACTCCTTGTGCAGTCAGTGGAGGGCAGCAGCTGTGACACATAGATGGGGCATGAACAACACAGGGAATAGCCCCAGCTGCTTTGGGATTATTTTGCTAATACATTTATTTGCTAATATACTAATTCCACACAGGGCAAGCAAATGGTGATGCCCCTCGGCCACTACCTGGGAGCAGAGAGAGCCACAGGGTGCAACAAAGAGACAGCTTCACAGCACCATTTTCTGTTTCCCTAACCAGCCTTTCCCATCTGGGACCTGAAGTGAAACCAGAGACTCAAAGCTCTGCAGCCTTCTCCCATACCCCTGGGCTTTTCAAGCCAACAAGAGAAGCCCATTTTATTTCTTAATCGTGAGGGTGGTTAGTAACTGCGATAGAGATGTATCCGTTCCTTAGACACTGGGACATGACAGACTGCACGCATCTTCTCAGCCGCTCCTTCCCCACCCCTCCATCCTGCACCGCCTGGCATTTTATCAAACAAGGGTGGGGGCTGTCTTTTGCGCAGAGGTTGAGTTGATGAGAGGAGAGAGAGGGGGAAAAAAATAGCAACAACTGTTGACTCGAAACAAATCTCCTATTGAAAACTGGGTCCCTCCCTCCCCCAGGTTGTCCTTCTACACCCTGGGTCAGCACTGAAGACAGTTGGGGCGGGGGGACCAGCCTGGGACAATCCAGCACGGCTAATTTTGGAAGTTGCCCCATTGTGTGGCTCGTGGACGAGGAGGAGGGAACTGCTGAGGGCAGGGAGCGGCCGTGGCGGTGGTGGGGAGCCTCGTCGCCTCTTTCTAAGGCAAACAATAGCTGAACGCAGCTGGTGCCCTCCCCCTCGCTTTTCCCCCCCTGCCCCTCCAGGGCCGTTTTGAAAGGCAGCGGGAATGCTTTTGAGACTGCGCCAGTGGTTGGACTGGCATAGGAAACAAAAGCAGGAAATTCTGTTCCCCCGTAGATAGTGTCTCGGCAAGGATTACAAAGCTCCAAACAGACAAAACACGAGAGAGAAGGCGAGCTGGGGGGGCCGGGGGACGACGGGCGGGAGCAGGGTTAGAATAGAAAGGAATTTGCTCTGAAGAGACCGTTTATAAATAAATTCCTGGGCCAGCCCAGCCGCCGTGGCGCGTGCTCCAATTCCCACACGTGCCGACCCCTCCACGCTTCACCGCTCCTGCCGCTTGCTGCGGTCAGCCCTGGCCAAGTGACCCCAAGGCACTGCAGCCCCTGGAGCGCTTATCTACGGGGCAGGAGGTGAAGCGATGCTACCCTGACTTAGCTCCTGTCCTGTATGCCACCCACAGACACGTGCTCTGCCGCTCTCATCCTAAGAGCTTCTGAGAGCTGGTGGCCTTTTGTGGATGCTAAACCTGAGAACTCACTCAGCCCTTTCCTCCTCTATCACCTTATTTCCACCTCCTAAACTGATCCCTGGCCAATTCAAGCCCTGCTGCCTGTGCATCTCCCAGGGCGAAAAGTGCAGTTCCTTGCACTCACCTTGCCCATCTCCTACCGTTTTTGGAAGCCAGTGTCCCTCGATAGACCAGGCAGTTAGGGGGAGATCTAAAAAGGCATCTAGTTGCCTAACTCCCACAGGTTTCAGGGGGGCTAGGTATGTAAATAGCCAGGTCTTGGCTCCTGAATGGTTCCTATATTTATAGTGAGGTCTGTTGATAGTGTGCCTGCTGGAAAACAGAATAACCCCTCCCTCCCCCCCAAAGAGTTAAGAAAAAATAGAGGAGTGTTTGGTGAAGAGGAGATTTACCTACGGAGTCTATCCGCAGGGCACGTTGGAGGTCGCTGATGGAGCGCACTGAGCTGCCACCCAAAATCTCATAAATGTCTTCGGGTATGGGGTCCCCCTGCCAGATGACAAAAAGAAAAGAAGGGGAGAAACAAGCATTAGAGAGGTGATCTGCAAATACTGACTGTGTCACGGAGCGGGAGTGGGGGGAATCAAAGGAGCACGGAGGAGGCACGACAGAACCAGCGAAATGCAAAGACATGTCCTCATGAAGGCACGAGCCTGAAACCTGAGCAAAAGCAAGAGAGCCCCTCTCACTGCCTCTCACAAAGCAGTCAGGAGACTGAAAAAGCCAAAAAATGCCCGGGCTGTGCAGCAGAGCCCCAAACGCTATGCAAGCAGCCAGCAAGCCTTCCTTCTCTGGTGCTGTATGACTTCTCCAGGTGGCCTCTCATTCCTGCTGCCTGCAGTAAACGCGTTTTAACAGACTTCCCTTACGCTATCAGATAAAACCTTCCCAATATTTCCCTCTGTTATGAAACTCCCTCACGGGCTTTGTCAGATATCGTGTGTATGTGCGTGTGCGTGCGCGTGTGTTTTCAAACCACAGCGGCCCAATAATATACATCATTTGCATACTCTTTTAAAAAAAAAAAAAAGGTGGGGGTTGGAGAGGAAGATTGACCTTCGCAGCTGAGGCTGCTCTGGCATGAGCCCGTGGTGAAACCACAAACGCTGCAGGGAGGACATGAAAGGCTGTCCGAGGTGGTGGGCTGAGGAGCTGATTTGGATGAAGAAACACATGGGAGTTTGGATGTCATTGCACGCTAGTGCCAAAAAACCTTAAGTAAGAAGGTTTATAGACATCAGACGATGGGCCAAATTCAGGGTTTGTGTGGGCAGGTGCAATGCCATCAATCTCTTGGGAATTTCACTCTGGCATCAGGCTTGAATGGGCTCCAGTGACAGCACTTAACATGACTACAAAGGAACGATGTGGGAAAGCAAGCACTGATTAAAACATACTTCCGAAAGACTAGAAAAAGAGACGGAGGAAAGTACTGGCCAAAGTGTTTGCTTAGCTCCTAGCTCTCTTCATTTAGGGCTACTCATGCGGAAAAGCTGCTCTTTCAGCCGGGTGCTGGATGCCGTCTGAGCCACAGCCCTACACATGCCCCTGTAACTGAGAGAACTTGGCTCGTGTGCTTGTGAAACGCAGGGGTTTTTGTGTAGGTTTTTATGGGCAGTTGGTGGCATGTGTGTGGTCCTTCTAGTGTACAGCTATTCCCTCCCTGCCTGCGTTCAGTGCAGAACATTTCCCTTCCACTTGGAGTCAAGGAAAACCGCCAGGCAGGTGGTTAAATGTTGGCTTTTAAACCTTGAGGGCTTTAGCCCAAACCTGCAGCCACTTTTGCATGGCTGCTTGAGCCTGGCACCCTCCCACACGTGCCTGTCCCTTGGCCACCTGCCCTTCGCCTCTACTAACAGGGCAATAGGAGTCCTCCCTCCTCAGCCCTGCTAGCCCAACCTCTAATACTACAACTTAAACTAGGACGCAGTGGCTTGAAAGCTGCTGCAGCCCAAGTCACGGGGCAGGAACCTCCTGGGATAGCTGCAGAGCAGACAACACTTGCGTCCTAAACCTCCGCAGCCAGATCCACCAGAGAGCTCGAGTCAGATTGAGCCTCTCTGCCCTGCTCCGTCCCTGTCACTGTCACATCTCACCACAGATCTGGCTGTCCGCCTGCAGCAAAAAGCAGATTTTACCTCCCCAGGCATTACTTCCTCAGTCTCCGAGGGAGAGGGAAGCAGCATCAGTGATGAATGCACAGCGAGAGAGAGACTTGTATAATTCAGGGATCACTGAATAGCAGCGAAATGAAGATACCTTCTGACAACTCCTGCTGCGTGAGGAAGAGTGGGACCAACAGCCCAGTGCCGGAGAGGCTCTGCAGCACTTCCCTGCCTTGCACTACACACGTTTACTGGAAAAGGGATCATTTGCAATTCCCAGTACTTGCAGCCAGAGCTCAGCGCTGGGCGGTGAACTTGCAGGCTTTTTAATGTTTGCACCTGTCAGCCAAATGCATTTCTGTACGAATGCTGCTGTGCACGGATGCCCCTGGTCCTTCCTGACACTTAATACGTGTAGGAAATGGAACTTTATTTTAAACTCCGGCACTCGCTGGGGGAGAGCGTGGGCAGGTGTTACGAGACTCGGTGACTTTGGAGGCAAGCTGGGAGGTGTCACCTTGCTAACTGAGCAGGGGGAACAGATACGAATCAGGGAATGCAAATGCAGGCCCTCAGGAGCCGGATTGCTGGGGACTGCCTGTAGGAATAAGCTCCGCTCCCTGCTCACAGCAGCAGTTTTAGGTGCCAATTTTTTCTTGTGGCAGATACTATCAGCATGGCTACGGCGTATCACCAGCCCACATGGCTCATAATCCTGTCCTCCTCCCCGGGGTTTGTGAGGCAGCTCTGCTAGTGACAACTGCAAGCCTGTGAAGCTCCTTACTTTCCTCTACTGCTGCAGAACTGTGTTCAAGGCTGGCCTAAGAGCAGCTACACAGACCTGAGCTGCACGGCTTGTCCTTGCTCCCTTTGGGGTCTGTGATTGGGCACAGCCATGCCTCTGGCCCGCCATCCCAGCCCTATGCCTGGGGAGGCTCTGAGATTGGGGCACCACACACACCAGCTTGCGGCACTTGTGGGACACAGGGAAGCAGAGGTCCATCAGCCACCCCCACCTGATCCCATGGGGTCAGAAGGTGGAGCAGCATTGCAGGGGGTGGGATCCCCAACAGACCAGCCCAAGCAGCTGGTGCTTTTCCTGCTTAGCAGCTCCTCTGGAGTTATTTGTCTAACACAGGTTAACAATCTCCTTTTTTAACTGCGCGGCAGATCAAAGAAGACTTTTGTCTCAATGGACTCCTGGCTGGTTGTCAAGTGCCCCAAGGCCTGGCCTTGTATTCCTGCGAGGCCTTGAATTCCTAGAAGAAAGTAAGTTTGTTCTTCCCTCCCTCCCTCTGCCCCCAGTGCCTGGCTCTCCCCCGAACCGCAGGGGCACCCCCAACTCTGCCAGTCCCCTGGCAGAGACGTCCCCTCCCCTTCTCCCGGCTACTGGTGCTTGTGGGGCAAGAGCCACGGCACACCTGACACAAGGCAGCAGAGCACCTGGGCAGGGGCCCTGCCTGCCCGGCAGCCGCTCCGCGCTGCAGCTGTGACGCTGGGGCCTCTCGGCGCGTCAGCTTTGCCTCCCTCCTCCCAGACGTCAGCAGCGCTGTTTGGCCGCTGCAAACTGATGCACGAGCAGCAATGCCCTACAAACAGGACATTCCCCCATCTCCACTCCCCACACACACGCTCTCCCAAAATCAGCCTCCTCCCTAACCCCACCATCCCCCGCCTCTGGAGCGTTCTGCCAACGTATGCTTTTGAGCACCAGAGATGCTGAAAGACCCCCTTGCGATCAGCCACTGCCGAGGTGGCGCAGGGAATATGCAGGGCTGTGCTCCGGTCCTCCCTCCAGCTATTCACAGGCACGGGTTTCAGAGTCTTGCCCGAAGGTGTGTCTCTTGGTAGCACAGTGGATACAGAGGAGGAGGGAGCAAAGATTGTGCAACTGGCAGGGAAGGCAGACCCTCAGGGCTCAAAGAAACCAGCCAAGGATACTCCCAAGGTGAGGACTCCTCCAGGCCTCTTTTTTTGGGTGGTGTGTCTACACACCCACGTGTGACTGCACACAGAACAACAGAAGGGTAGCAGCAGCACCGGCCCGGGGCAGGGAGGCACCCAGCTATCTGCTCCTCTGCCCAGGAGCGCAGGACTTTCCCGAGTACCTCCACACTGACCGCGGCAGGGGATCTTGGCAGCAGGGTCTTGAGTGACCAGCCAAGCAAAAAACCCCAAACAAACAGCATTTTTTAATTCCCTCTGAAGCTGACATGAGGACCCTGAGGGGAGACTCCACCACATTCCCTGGCAGAGAGCAAGACGGGCTGTACCTGCCACCAGCCCGCTGAACCCCAGAGGCTCTTGCTCCCCTGGCACAATGCTTCCACCCTTCCAGCACCGCTCCTGGCTACAGGTGCACCCCAACATCCGCCTGCCGGGGGACCACGCGTGCCTCTCCCCGCAGCAGGCACAACCCTCCTCACATGAGCCCCTTCCATGTGCAACGGTGGCTTTTAGCGGTTTTCCTCCCTTAAAAGAATCAAACTTAACGTTTGATCTAGCCCATGTTCCTAAAATACAGCCTTTTCCCATTTCAAGGGGGACTCCATCACTCCACCCTTCTCCTCCACGCTCCCCCCACACTTCCCCTGCGAGGGCTGGAGGCATTTCCACTCCCGGGGCTGGTTGTGTACCGGCAGTACTGGAAACAGCGCAGGAACCACTGTCATTCTCTCCTGCTGCTGCGCATCACCTGACAATGAGAGGGAAGCAGCTCCTTCCACGAGCTCACCCCAGACATGTCATCCATCCCAGCTTCCACTGCTTTGTCCCTGTCACAGCCTCATGCTAGGATGACTTGGGAAGAGCCCCGGAGCCTTGCACCAGGAAGACGCGATGGGGAGCTGGGCCGAGGTTATAAGCAAGCGCCCGGCCGCACCCCATTCCTCGGGAATTCCAGAAAGCCCTGCCAGTGGGGCTTCACCCCAGCACAACCACGCCGGGCTCAGCCCATCTCTGTAAATGTTGCAAGGCAACTATTACAGCCCGCGGGGCAAATGCAAATCGGTTTAGCATCCTCGCTTCCCAACTGGCAAATACCTTCCCACTGAGGCTCGTACTCCCTCCCACTGGAAGAGCTCCAGGGCCCTCCAGCTCCAGATGGGTGTGATCGAAGAGGGAGAGGTACTCAGGAGGCTCCATCTCCTGGCTCAGGCCTCTCCTGATCAGGGTGAGCTGCTGTTCCCTGTGCACTCTCTCCAGCAGGGCTGGGGACGAGGTGCAAGCCCCGTTCAGAGGATGACTATGGTTCAGCAGCCTGGTAGGAGTCGTGTTGTATGCACCTGGTGCAGAGGTGCAACACACTGCCCTCAAAGTAGATGTGGGGACTGGCTGCAGGCAGAAGCATCTACCCAAGCAGAAACCTTCTTGGCTATGACCTCTGGTTATAAAATGACGAATATCAAGATTCCTCCCAAGACACCTAGAGCCAGAACCTTCCTAGGCTGTCACAGAGCCGTGCAGTCTTTTAATGTGATTACAGCACAGAATAACAGGCCCCTGTGATAAGACATTTCCACCTTCACCCTTCCCCAGTGCCAACCATAGCTGATGTTTCACGTTGTATAGGAGAAAGAGATCTGAGCCACCCACAGAGGAAATACCATCCTCTGCCCAAAACAAATATAACCACTGGGCAGCCCACAGCTCTAACTGCTTCCCTTTGCGGCTTGAGCAAGGGCAAAATGGGCCCATAAGGAGGTGATGCGATGCTTCACACCCAACCCCCTCCCTGCCACCCACAAGAGGGGCTGCCCGAAAATGAGGAAGGAAGAGAAAGAAATGATGCAAAGGGAGAAAAGTTTTGGTGGAAGGATATTTCCTGCCCCTGACAGCCCCCAAGCTGCAGATCCAACCCATGGTTTTGCCACCTCGGGTAGAGCTGAAGTGGGAACCGAGCGCCATGAGTAAATGTTAGGGGCTTTCTGATCCCCTCAATCTGCACGCAATCAGATGATGAAACGTGGCAGCAGAGATCAAAGAATTTGGGATCCCGGGGCTCCTCTTTCTCGACCGCGGCTCAGGGTGAGGCTTTGATTTCCACGTAGGGAAACCGAAGAGGGTTGGGGTGTATGTTCATCACCCAAATCCACTACCTGGCCCCCACCCTGTGCGCGGCTTCCTCCTGAGCAGAGCACGCAGGAGGGCTGCAGGACAGGATGCTTGCATGACCGTGCAAGCGCAGCAAAGACATTCATCTCCTGCCTCTTCCTGTGGCCCCAGCTAGACACACACCTTACTGAATAACCGTGCTGCCCCGGTGTCGGTGTCTCTAGCCACGCTGTCCCCTTCCTCTCCCCTTTCAAAGCCCCCCCGCCCTTTCTCCATCGGCCCCTTGGCGATGTCACGTTGGGTTTCACGCGGCGCGTTATTCTGCAGGTAGCAACTGGGCCTCGGTCCCCGCCTCGTGCACGCTGCAGCCGCAGTGCCAAAATAACCGGAGAGGGCGAGAAGCTTGGCGGAGCCGCTGGCTGGCACCGCGCCCCGGGGTGACAGCCGCTGGGCGAAGCTGCTGGCGGGGCAGGAGGCTGCGGGCTCCCCAGGGCTCCCCAGCAGCACCCCTGCTCCCGCGTTACCCAGGGACCGCTTCAGCCCGGTCTCCCCTTCCCCACCAGCCTGGCGCTGACCCCAGCCTGGGACATCGGCGGGGGTAGGCTCGTTTCCACCCGAAGCCTCCCCAACGCGGCCCGTCCTGAGGGGAGGCGCCCCCTCCTGAGGGGGGGCAGCCCCCGCCGCCAGGCGGGAAACCGGCCCCAACGGTGGCTCCCCCTCAGGGCCCGGGGCGGCC